>JAACNH010002516.1:1133-27184 GCA_019447015.1 Hymenochirus boettgeri
TAGGTGGTCAATTGTTAATCCCCTCCTTACGTATAAATTCATATAGGCAGATAGAGGACGTTCACGAGGAGTTCTGGGTCTTATTATAAAAAGGTTTACAGGAAGGACACAGGACTGCCTGAGTTATACACGGTCGAAATACTGGGTACCACTCATCTGGTGGTACCACTCATGGCTATTATAAGGGATAATTATCCCATGCTGTTCTGCTGTATAAATATAGGATATTAGGAAGTCCACTGAGAAGTTCTGTCGTCCAATATTTACAAGGGTACAGGAAACAGATTGGGTAATACATGGGCGAACACATGGGTACCACTTCATGTATTTTATAAGGGATAAGGATAAATGTTCCATACTGTATGTAAATTATAAGGTGATTATTAGGAAAGTCACTGAGGAGTTCTGTGTCTTATATAAAGGTTGGTACAAGGACAAGACGAGTTATACAGGGAAGGGAACTTTGGGTAACAAACTCTTGTATTATAAGGGATAATGTATCCCCTACGGTAAATTATAAGGATATTAGAAGTCACTGAGGAGTTCTGGTCTATATAAAGGGTACAGGACACAGACTGATTTCAGACTGGTTTATTACAGGGACCTCTGGGTACCACTCATGTATTAGATAAGGGAGAATGTATTCCTACTACGTAAATTATAAGGCATTAGAAGTCACTGAGGCGTTCTGTGTCTATATAAAGGTATACAAGGACACAGAGGACTGGGAGTGATACAGGGAATTGGGTGGTATCACTCATGTATTATAAGGGATAAGTATCCCTATGTAACTTATAAGGATATTAGAAGTCCACTGAGAGGATTAGTTAGTTGTCGGTGTCCATATAAAGGTACAAGGACCAACCAGACTGGTTATACAGGGAACTCTGGGTACCACCAATGTTATTATAAAGGGATAAAGTACCCTACTGTAAAAATTATAAGGATATTAGAAGCACTGAGGAGTTCTGGTCCCATATACAAGGTACAAGGGACACGGACTGAGTTATAAGGGAAAAACTTTCTGGGTACCACTCATGTATTATAAGGATAATGCACCCAAAACTGTAATTATAGGAATTCGAAGTCACTTGAGGAGTTCTGTGTCTATATAAAGGACAAGGACACCAGAGACTTACAGACTTGTTATACAGGGGAAATCTGGGTACCACTCATTGTTATTTAAGGGAAATTTCCCCTACTGTAATATACGGATATTAGGGACAAAAGTTCACTGAGGCGTTCTAGTCTATATAAAGGTACAGGGACACAGATGAGTTATACAGGGAAACTCTGGGTCCACTCATGTATTATAAGGATAATGTTATCCCATACTGTAAATTATAAGGATATTAGAAGTCACGGAGGAGTTCTGTGTCTATAGAAAGGTAAAGGACACAGGACTGAGTTATACAGGGAACTCTGGGTACAACTAACTAATGTATTATAAGGGACTAATGTACCCCCTTACGTACATTATCAAGGATATTAGAAGTCATGAGAGTTCTGTGTCTATATAAAGGTACAAGGCCCCACAGACTCATTTATTTTGTACAAGGGATCTGCTGTGAGGGTAAAATCAGGTATATAAGGGGAGGAGTATCCCCTATGTAAATTATAAGGATATTGAATCACTGAAGGAGTTCTGTGTCAATATTAAGTATACCAAGGACACAGACTGAGTTCTACAGGGAACTCTGGGTACCACTCATTGTATTATAAGGATACATGGATCCCCTACTGTAAATTAAGGATATAGAAGTCACTGAGGAGTTCTGTGTTCTATATACAGGTACAAGGACACAGACTGAGTTATACAGGGCACTCTGGGTACCATCATGTATTTTATAAGGGATTATGTTCCCCTACTGTAACTTATAAGGATATTAAGAAGTCACTGAGAGTTTCGTGTCTATATAAACGGACAAGGACACAGACTGAGTTATTATACAGGAACTCTGGGTACCCACTCAGTATTAAAGGGATATGTATCCCTACTGTAAATTATAAGGATATTAGAAGTCATGAGGAGTTCGGTGTATATATAAAAAACGTACAAGGACACAGACTGGAGTTTATACAGGGAAACTCTGGGTACCACTCTGTATTATAAGGGATAATGTTATCCCCTACTGTAAAATTATAAGGATATTAGAAGGTCACTGAGGGAGTTCGGTGTCTATATAACGGTACAAGGACACAGACTGGGTATACAGGGAACTCTGGGTACCAACTCATGTATTGTAAGGGATAATGCACCCAAACTGTAAAATATAAGGATACTTAGAAGTCCCACTGAGGAGTTCTGTGTCTATTAAAAGGTTACAAGGACAACAGACTTAGTTCTACAGGGAACTATGGGCGTACCACACATGTAGTATAAGGGTACTGTATTCCCCTACTGTAAATTATAAGGATTTAGAAGTCACTGAGGAGTTTCTATGTCGATATAAGGTACACGGACACAGACTGAGTTATACAGGGAACTCTGGGTACCACTTCATGTATTATATAGGATAAGGTATATCCCATACTGTAAATATAGGATATTAGAAGTCACTTGAAGGAGTTCTGTTCTATAAAGGGTACAAGGACACAGACTGAGTTATACAGGGAAAACTCTGGGTACCCTAATGTAGTTATAAGGGATAATGTACCCCCTACTGTAAATTATAAGGATATTAGAAGTCACTGAGGAGTTCTGTGTCTATATAAAGGTACAAGGACCACAGACTGAGTTTACAGGGAACTCTGGGTACCACTATGTATTATAGGGATAATGTATCCCCTACTGTAAAAATTTAAGGATATTAGAAGTCATGAGGTGTTCTGTGTCATATAAAGGGTACAAGGACACAGACGAGTATACGCAGGGAAACTCGGGTACCAACTCAACGTATTATAAGAGGATAATGTATCCCCTACTGTAACTTATGCTAAGGATATTAGAAAGTCACTGAGGGGTGTTCTGTGTCCATATAAAGGTACAAGACACCGACTGAGTTATACAGGGAACTTCTGTGTACCCATCATGTAATAAGGATAACTTGATCCCCCTACTGTAAATTATAAGGTATTAGGAAGTCACTGAGGAGGTGCTGTGTCTATATAAGGTACAAGGATACCGGACTGAGTTTTATCAGGGAACTCTGGGTGGTGGTAACACTCATGTATTATAAGGGATAATGTATCCCTACTGTAAATATAAGGATATTAGAAGTCACTGAGGAGTTCTGTGCTCATATATAAAGGTACAAGGCTACAGGACTGGTTATTACAGGGAACTTCTGGGTACCCATCATGTATTTAAGGATAATGTTCCCCTACTGTAAATTATAAAGGATCTTAGAAGGTTCACTGAGGAGGTTCTGTGTCCATATAAGGTTACAAGGAACACAGATGAGTTATACAGGGAACTCGGGTACCAATTATGTATTATAAGGATAATGTATCCCCTACTGTATAAATTATAAGGATATTAGAAGGTCATGAGGAGTTCTGTGTCTATATAAAGGTACAAGGACACAGACATTAAGTTATACAGGGAACTCTGGGTACCACTCATGTATTATAAGGGAAATGTATCCCCTACTGTATTCTAAAATATAAGGATATTAAAGTTTACTGAGGTCTGTGTCCTATAGGTACAAGGAAACAGATTGGAGTTATACAGGGAAAAACTCTGGGTGGTACCAACTCATGTATTATAAGGATAAAATGTATCCCCTACTGTAAATTATAGGATATTAGAAGTCACTGAGGAGTCTGGTCTATATAAAGGTACAAGACCCAGACCTGAGTCTATACAGGGAACTCTGGGTACCATCATGTATTATAAGGGATAATGTATCCCCTACTGTCAATTATAAGGATATTAGAAGTTCACTTGAGGAGTTCTGTGGTCCATATAAAGGTACAAGGACACAGACTGAGGTATACAGGGAACTCTGTGGTAACCCAGTCCATGTATTATAGGGATAATGTATCCACCAATGTAAATTATAAGGATATGGAAGTCACTGAGGAGTTCTGCTGTCTATATAAAGGTAAAAGGGACAAAGGACTGGAGTTATACAGGGAACTATCGGGGACCACTCAGTATTAAAGGGATAATGTATCCCCTACTGTAAATTATAAGATGGATATAGAAGTCACTGAGGGATTGGGTCCTATATAAAGGTACAAGGACGCAGACTGAGTTATACAGGGAACTATGGGTACCACTAGTATTATAAGGGAAATGGATACCTACTGTAAATCATAAGGATATTAGAAAGTCACTGAGGAGTTCTGTGTCTTCTAAAAGGGTACAAGGACACCAGACTGAGTTATTACAGGAAACTCTGGGTACCACTAATTTATTATTAAGGGGATAATGTATCCAATACTGAAATTATAAGGAATATTAGAAGTCATGAGCAGTTCTGTGTTATATAAAGGACAAAGGACACAGACTGAGTTAACAGGAACTCTGGGGTACCACTATGTATTATAAGGGATAAGGTATCCCCTATGAAAAAACTTATAAGGATATTAGGAAGTCACTGAGGAGTTCTGGGTCTAATAAATGGTACAAGGACACAGACTGAGTTATACAGGGAACTCCTGGGTACCACTCGTGTATTATAAGGGATAATTGTATCCCACTTACGTAAATTATAAGGATATTAGAAGTCACTGAGGAGTTCTGTGTCCATATAAAGGACAAGGACACCGACTTGAGTTATACAGGGAACTCTGGGTGCCACTAGTATATACGGATGATAAGGTATCACCTACTGTAAATTATTAAGGATTTATTAGAAGTCATGGGCGTTCGTGTCTATATAAAGTACAAGGGACCACAGACTGAGTTATACAGGGAAATAGGGGTACCACTAGTATTATAAGGATTAAGGTATCCCTACGGTAAATTATAAGGATATAGAAAAGTCCACGAGGAGTTCGTGTCTATATAAAGGGACAAGGGACAACAGATGAGGTATACAGGGACTCTGGGTACCACTCATGTATATAAGGGATAATGTATCCCTACTGTTAAATGATAAGATATTAGAAGTCACTGAGGAGTTATGTGTCCATATAAAAGGTACAAGGACACAGACTGAGTTTTATAAGGGGAACTCTGGGTACCACTCATGTATATAAGGATAAATGTATCCCCTATGTAAATTATCAGGATATTAGAAGTAAGTGAGGAGTTCTGTTGTCTATATAAAGTACAAGGAAAAGACGAGTTATACAGGGAACTCTGGTTACCACTCATGTTATGATAAGGGGTTAATGAAATCCCCTACTGTAAATTATAAGGATATTAGAAGTCACTGAGGAGTTCTGTGTCTATATAAGGGTACAAGGAAACGACTGAGTTAGACAGGGAACTCTGGGTTACCAATCATGTATTATAAGGGATAAGATCCCCTGCTGTAAATTATAAGGATTATTAGAGTCACTGAGGAGTTCTGTGTCCATATAAAGGTACAAGGACACAGATTGTTGGTGGGTGGGTGTCGTGGGCGGTTTATACAGGAACACGGCCACTGGGTACCAACTAATGTATTATAAGGGAAAGTATCCATACTGTAAATTATAAGGATATTAGAAGGTCCACTGAGGAGTTCTGTGTCTATAACGGTTACAAGGACACAGAATGAGTTATTAACAGGGGAAACCTGGGTACCACTCAGGTATTATAAGGGATAATGTATCCCCTATGTAAATTATAGATATTAGAAGTCACTGAGGAGTTTGTGTCTCTATAAAGGTAAAGGACACAGACTGAGTATACAGGGAACTTGGGTACCACTCATGTATTATAAGGGATTAATGGTACCCTAATGTAAATTATAAGGATATTTAGAGTCACGGAGGAGTTCGTGTCCTAATAAAGGTACAAGGGACACCAGACGGAGTATAAGGGAAATCTGGGTATCACTCATGTATTAGAAGGGATAATGTATCCCTACTGTAATTATGGATATTAGAAGTCACTGAGGAGTTCATGTGTTCCATATAAAGGTAACAAGGACACAGAATGTTATACAGGAACTATGGGTACCACCCCATGTATATAAACAGGACGATGATAATGTATCCCTACTGTAACAATTATAAGGATATTGAAGTCACTGAGGAGTTCGGTGGTCCATATAAAGGTACAAGGACACCAGGACTGGTATACAGGGAACTTCGGTACCACTACTGATTTATAAGGGATAATGTATCCCCTACTGGTAAATTATAAGGATATTAGAAGTCACTGAGGAGTTAGTTCTGTGTCTATATAAAGGTACAAGGACACAGACTGAGTTTCAGGGAACTCGGTGTGACCACTCATGTATTATAAGGATAATGTTCCCCTACTGTAAATTATAAGGGATATTAGAAGTCACTGAGGAGTTCTGTGTCCATATAAGGTACAAGGACCAAGATTGAGTTATACCAGGGTGAACTCTCTGTGTACCACTCATGTATATAAGGAGAATGTAGCCCTACTGTAAATTATAAGGATATTAAGAAGTCCACTGAGGAGTTTGTGTCTATATAAAGGTACAAAGACACAATGGTTATACAGGGACTGGGTACCACTCATGATTATAAGGGATTCATGGAATCCCTACTGCAAATTATAAGGATATTAGAAGTCACTGGAGGTTGTGCTGTGTCTAATAAAGGTACAGGACAACAGACTGGATATAGCAGGGAACTCGGGTTACACGCATTATTTATAATGGGATAATGTATCCTACTGTAAATTTATAGGATATTAGAAGTCACTGAGGAGTTCTGAGTCTATAAAAGGTACAAGGACAAGATTGAGGTTATACAGGGAACTCTGGGTACACTCATGTATTATAAGGATAATGTATACTCCTACTGTAATTATAAGGATATTAGAGTCACTGAGGTGTTCTGTGTCCATTATTAAAGGTACAAGGAAACAGACAGACTGAGTTATACAGGGAACTCTGGGCAACCGCTCATGTCTTATAGGATAATGTAGCCCCATACGTTAAATTATAAGGATATTAGAAGTTATGAGGTGTTCGGTCCACATTAAAGGTACAAGGACACAGGACGGAGTTATACAGGGAACCTGGGGTACCACCATGTATTATAAGGATAATGTATCCCTACTGTAAAATTATAAGGATATATATTAGAAGCAATGAGGGTTCGGTGTCATATACAGTACAGGACACAGACTTGAGTTTATACAGGGAATATGGGTACAATCATGTATTATCAGGGATTAATTGCACCCCTACGTAAATTTAAGATATTTAGAAGTCACTGAGGAGTTCTGTGTCTATATAAAGGTACAAGGACACCAGGACTGAGTTATACAGGGAAAAATATGAGGTTACTACGTGTGTTTTCTCTCTTGTATCTCGGGGGATTTTGTTGGTCGCCACCATCGGACGTTTATTTTGGTTTATTCGGTTATTCGTTTTTGTGAAGAGTAACAAGGACAGGTTTTTGTTGATTTTGTATTTTGTTGTGGGGGGGAGTTTTCACCAGGCTAGTTATTGGCCCAGCTCAGGGGGCCTGGAAGGGACAGCAGAAACTCAAGCCGAGGCTTCTGCCTACCATGCGTGCAAGGGGAGAAAGCTGTGTTGCCAAACTGAGGGAAGAGCTGCAGGTGGGAGAGGATGCGAAGTGTTTTCTGCATGCTGAAGGTAAATCCGGTGGCCCCGGCGGTTCTAGTCCAGCCACAAGGGCGTCTGTGGCCCTCACGGCGGTTGGAGAAGAAACGAAGGCTCCTGGTAAAAAACTGGAACAGGGGAAGGAAAATGGACCGGGACCCCCGAGCACAAAGGTAAGCCAAGGGCGCATGTGGAGGTGGGGCAGAAAAAGGAAAACCCCTTTAAGGGCTGCAAAGGGCACTGTAGGTTCGGGAACCCGTCGGTGGAATGGAAATGATCCCAGGCTTTGCGGCCTACTCTTAAGGCTCTGTTTTGTTAGGAATCGGCACAAGCAATATAGCACCGGGGAGGTTAAAGGGCAATGAAGCCCCAGGACAGATCCCTAATGCTGGAATGGAGACTGGAGGGGAGGAAGGCACGGCAATTGTACAGGAGATTAAAGGGACATTCAAGGGGAAGTAAAACCTCATGTCAGTAGCAAAGCATAACGCAGACAGGATTGCGGGCGGGTTACAGCGTTATGGGTTCCCTTTTATACCAAGCGCAGGTTGGTGGTGGAAGAAGGGAACCAAGCGATGAAGGACATGGCCTCGTAAAGGGAAAGGAGAGACGAATCCATCCAGCGCGCTATCGGCCATAAACACAGAGCAAAAACAGATAGAAGATGAGATCGAGTGGCTCTAAAGACCTTGGGCCCCGGAGGGGGTTACGAGAATAAGGAGAGGTCCGCAGAATGCAGGATAATTTAAAGGGACTGTACCGTGTACAGAAAACACAGCGCGCGGTGGGTGAGGTGACATCCCGTGACATGATGACATAAGAGCGTGACGGGGGAGAAGACTCGACATCCCAGAAGGAGGAAAAGCCACCAAAATCAAAGGCAGCAAATGAGTTTCAGCTCTGAGGACTTAGACCCAGAACATCCAGAGGCGACAGAGAACCCAATAGTGACTCCGAGGAAGGGAAGAAGTTCCCCCCTTATCAGGAAAACCCAGGTACAGACAACTCCAGTTCCAAGCGGTGTGAATGGGTTGAGTGGGGGTGTGAGTGAGGGGGTGGAGGGGGAGGTGAGTGCAGGTGGTGAAGGTGAGAGAGGGAATGGAGAGATGGAAGGAGAAGCGGTAAAACACGGGATGAGAGTTTGGTGGTGGTGGCACATGTGTGGCACGGTGGAGGGAATGAAAGGTCTACAGGCCAGTACCCGGCCCTAGCCTCCTAGGTGTGAATAATGTTGTCTGGTGCTGGGTTCTGGAGGAAAACGGAGGCTGTTTGAGGTTTAGACACGGGTTGGGGAAGTGTTTATTAAAAGGAAAATGTGATTAAGGGATGTGGACGGGGGAGGACAGAGAAGGAAAGCCCCGGGGAGGGACTATATTGTCGGGACTCTGTTGTTGAAATGTTGTAAGTTGCCCACATAGTCAAGATCTTGGCGGTGGGGTGGTCACACAATCAACAACGGAGTTCGATGGAAGGTTCAACTGCAGGGACGCTTGGAGGACTTCTGGAGAATTTATGAAACTAAAAGGCGGATCCTCCTGGGGATTCTATTCGGGTCATTTCCAGGTCACTCGTCCGGAGACCAAGAACAGTGCACTGTGTCATGAAGAATTGAAGCCATCCACCGGAAAGACAATCATGGGTGTTACAGGACAGTGCACTGTAGTGTCCCTCTGGACCAAAATCAGGACAAGTTCGGAATCTGACGGGGGGCTGGGAATGCAAGGTCAAGTTAAAACAGCTTGATAATGTTCCAGACATTTACAATTCTTTTTGTTATTGGTAAGGAAGGGTTCTATGTTATTATGTGGTCACCCAGGAAAATGTTATAAATGTGGAGTCAGCCACACACTTGGATAGAGGGTGTGCAGTGTCTAGGTGTGCCATGTGTGGGGGTGTTGGGGCATTGGCAGCTGACTGCAACAAAGTCAGGTGTAAACTGTGTGGTAGGTTTGGCCACCCATTTTAGCACCGTAAGTGCCAGAAGCTTGGCACAAGGTATTAACACAGACCATGATTGGAGGCAGAACAGATACAACGGGCCTTGGTCCCCTGGTGAGGGTTACAAGTAGGCAGCAGCCCCAGGACGGTGCCAACCAATATAGAAGGGGGGGGGCAATAAGAAAAATCTATCAGGGAGGGAATCAGAAAGGGGAAACGCCTCCTCATGCCACGGAGGAAGGAAAATTAAACCCAAGCCAAAGGATGAGTGGGAAACGTAAAATAAAAAGGGCAAAAAAGGCGAAAACAGAAAGTTTACAGTGATAACCGCCAATAAATATGGTTGTCTTATCCGAGGATGAAACCTACCCTGGGTGAAAAGGGAGAGGGTGAGGAGGAAGACTAGAGAGGATGGAGAGGGAGGACCAGAGGCAGGGATTGAATTCACCTTTGTTGTCGGAGGATGAGGGCAGGCTGGTTCTCGCCCCCCTACAAACCCCAGACCCCAAATAGAAAACACAACAGGGAGAAGAGGGAGAGATGGATAGTTAGGGGAAGGGGGACCCTCTGACATCCCAAGCCCAGTTTAAGCGCCTGGGTGACCGTTTTCAGGGAGGAAGGAGGAAACACAATCTAAAAAGACAAAACAAATGGCGGTACAAATTTAAGTTATAATGGAATGTGAGTATATCAAGGCAGTAAAAATCTCGATTTGTATGGCTTTTGATTAAACTTGCATCACTGGATTCTTGATGTGATTTTCTTCAGGAGACGAGACTTGTTCACGAAGGACTGATATGCGCGAAGAATAAATCCGAATGGCGCAGTGGCCCTTCTTTTGTTCTAAAGCAGAAGATATCTAAGGAGGTTGGGTATCCTCTCAAAAGGTGGGCTACATGTGATAGTACATCGACCCGAGATTCAAGTGGGGGTTGTTTATTAGGATTGTTACCTTGAGCGGAAGGAAAGTTAGACTCATTAACATCTATGGTCCACAGTCTCACGGAGAGAAGGCTTGACTAACAGAAATTAACCTTACCTGTTCACTTCACTTCCAGTTGCTTTTGCTGGGGACTTTAAACGGTTGTGAGGCAGGTGTGATAGAAACTGGTCTCATATAATTAAAGTGGAAAGGTAATGTTCAGAACATATCGATCATCAGGCCTAGTCGATGTGGGCCACTAAGAACAACCGGAGAAGGCCAAACAAACTATTATAAGGGGCAACAAAGTTAGTCGCATACGACATGGTCTTTACCAGGGGCTGTGAAGTTTATTCACAGAGGTGAGGGAATCTTTAGTAGACTTTTCAGACCATCTAGCTCTCTTCTTTCGGTGGGGGGTTTCCATCGCCCAGAAAGAGGCAAGGGAAATGTGGCGGGGCTTAGTGTGGATTCCCTTGAGAGGATGATTCGGTGATACGCTCTGAAGCACTCTTCGGGTTTTGGTGAGGTTGCCGAGGGGAGATTTTTACGATTCAGATGTCAGAGGGTGGGAGGGAAGGCCAAGGAGACATTCCGGGGTCTTCTCCAAAAGCTATCTGTACGAAGGGAGGTAAAAAAATATTAAAAAAATACCTAAACCCTTCAAGAAGGCTAGAGTCTCTTATCAAGACAGGGTGGTAAGGAGGGAAATAGCCCAGCTGAAAGCACAGATAAAGCAGACCAGTATAAGTCGCTACAAGTCCGTTGGTCCAGGAGACTGAGACTACGGTGTGGTCATCACTCTCAAGATCCTTTGTAAACTGAAAAGGAATCAGCTAGTAGTAGGAAATTGGGGTGAAACAAAGTGGCCTTGTTGACGCTCAGGGTGAATTTAAAATTACTAGGGGGGAATCTGAGTGTATAGGGGCGTACATGCGCCTTGTTTGGGCGGAAGAAGCTTGATAGGGAGAAGATGAAGCCTTTTGGAAACAACCCCAGTGCTGATGTGACTAATTTGGATTTACTCCTGTGATACAGGAAATTTCTGAGGATGGGTCACGGGCTTGCTATCTGGAAAGGCTAAAGAAAAAGAGTCACCGGTCCAGATTGTATTACCGGGCCGAGTTTTATTTAAAATTTAAAGATTCAGTGGTCCCTGTCCTTGCGGAGGTCTTTAGAGATTGTCCCTGGGAAGAGGCTTGCTGCCTCCCCCTCATGAGAGAATCCTCTCTAGTCCTGTTATACGAAGGGGAAGGATCCTAAGCACATTGGAATTGGAGGGCCAATTCGCCCTTCTTAAGTACGGGACAGAAAAATTCTCCGCCAAGATATTTTTTTCTAGATTGATTTTATTTTCAGGCACTTTGTTGGTCGGATAGTTCAATCTGCACGTGAAAGGCGGAGCATTTTCGGGGCTGTCCGCTATCATTTGAGAAGCATTTAGAAACCTGCAAGCTCTTCATTCGGGTTGCACATTCTGTCCCTAGATCAGGCAAAAGCCATTTGACGAGGGGACAATGAATACATATGGGCTACTTTGATAAAGCTACGGAATTCAGTGGGAGTTTGTTAGAGGTTAAGGATTTTATATACGGGGGCTGAGCTTCCCCCATGTCACGGGATGGCGAGGTGGTGAATGTTGATGAGTTTTGGGGTGCGGGTGGAGGCGGTGGTGTGAGGCAGGGTTGCCCTTTAGCCCCCTTCTGTATGTTTGTGCTGTGGACCCTTTCTGCGGAGGCTCAGTTGGGGGGTATCGGGGGAATTTCATGTCCCCACTGTCAGCCTTTCAGATCAGTAGCATACGCGGGACGCATGTCACGGTGGTGGGCTGGTAATCGCTTTCCAGGGCGAGGAGAGAGAGCTTACTGAGAATATCAGAAGTTACTCTGAGTGAGGCTAAGGGTCTAGTCAACTTGGACAAGTCGGAAAGCTCTATGGACGTTGGAACAGTGAGCCAGTTTCAGTACTGGGATTACCCAACTGACCCCATCGCGGTTAAGATTTGGGATAAAATTCGGGGAGGAGAGGGCTGCTACGCCAGCAGTTTAAATTGGGGGAGAGAGAGAAGTTGGAATGGAAGGGGAAATACAAAGGTTACAGCGATGGAAAGTCTTGGAGGATGTCCTTATAGGGAAAGGTGAAGCTCCTAAAAACATACTGATTCAGTATATTTTGTTTGTGTCTTGGGGTACCCTTGCCAGAAGGTTTCTACGCGCGGTCCATAGTCTTTTATTCAGCTTGTTGGGGAAATCGACTTACTCCAGTGAAAAGAGGATTGTTTCACCTACAGCAGAACTTTGGACAAGAGGTGGGTGGGACGTACCTTGTCCAGTGGCTGTCTTTGGCAACTATGTCATAAAGTTTACACTTCGGAAAATAGGTCAAGGAAATGGTTGGTGCTGTGGGGAACTACCTCAGGGAGTTGGGTATTGCCTTAGTTCAAGGCTGGATAGATGGCGGGTAGTGGGAGGAGATTCGGGGTGCAACCTGGTCGTCTCCCACCGCACCCTCAAACTTGCACTAAGCTTTTGAGGAGATGGGACCATTGGAATGGGACGACTGAGTTCAGCCTCCAGGACGGAGATTTATAAGGAGGTTTTGGGGCCGATTTCACTGTTCGCTAGATATAAAGGACTGTGTGAAGAGACCTAGAGGGAGAGGTCTTAAAGTGCTTAATGAATTAGGATCCTCCAAATAATTTGATCTAAAATTGGCTCCAAGCCTGCAGGGGAAGCCGACAAGCTGTTGTGAGGGTAATGTCAAGTATCTCATATTGAGTCCAAGAACTGCCCATGGGCGGTGCTGTAGAAGAAAGTCAACAGCACTTCTTGGTTAGATGCCATGTTACTAAAGATGTGCAAAACTAGGGTTAGCAAACGTCATTTATGTTAAAATTTCCTGTCATCACTTGTGTCTGGGGACATGGCCTATGGGGTCCTATCTGCTCACCATCCACTGGACCGGGGGAACGATGTACTTGACATTTCACTTTATAAGGTTTTTACCACTGGCAGTCTCGTGTCCCGACGGGACCTTTTGGGCAGACAAAGGACGAGTCTGTAGAAAGACAAGACTGTCAGCTCTATTAAGAGAATTAAGTCTCCTGAAGGAAAAAGGGAATTGTAAATAAAAAATGAAATAACGTAAAAAAATGGAAATATCGTGTCGCTTTGTGTTGATTTTATAATGTTTGATTTGTGTTTTATGTTTTACTTGTGCCAGAGGACTGCACAATGCAAACTCGAAGTCAATGTAACAGCTGGGTGATAGTTTTTTGAGCATTGGTCTTAACTATATGGACTTCGTCTATTTATTATCTTTATTATGATGAAACTGACACGAACAAGATGGATTCTTACCTTGACATTTGTTATCATCTTGGGTTTTAAAGACTCTGAAGGAAAAGAAAGAGGATGGACTTTTATTTTTATTCTAGTCATGCAAATGAATTAATTTGAATTGTCTGTTTATGTTTGAAATGGATAATGTTTAATTTTTGCAGTTGACTTGATTAAAAATCTATATAAAGGTTACAAGGAAACAGGATCGAGTTATACAGGGAAACTCTGGGTACAACCCATGTATATAAGGGATAATGTATCCCTACTGTAAATATAAGGATATTGAAGGCATGAGGGTTTGTGTCTATATATAAAAGGTACAAGGACACAGACTGAGTTATAACAGAGAACTCTGGGTACCACTCATGTATTATAAGGGATAGTGTCTCCCCTACTGTAAATTATAAGGATTTAGAAGTAACTGAGGGTTCTGTGTCCAATTATAAAGGTCTACAAGGACACCGACTGAGTGTTATACAGGGAAACTCTGGGTACCACTCATGTATTTATAAGGATAATGTATCCTCTCTGAAATTATAAGGATATTAGACGTCACCTGAGGGAGTTATGGGTCTATATAAAGGTACAAGACACAGAAATGGTTATACAGGGAACTCTGGGTACCACCCATGTATTATAAGGGATAATGTATCCCTACTGTCAATATAAGGCTATTAGAAGTCACTGAGGAGTTCTGTGTCTATATAAAGGTACAAGGACACAGACTGAGTGGTACAGGGAATCTTCTGGGTAACACTCATGTAGTATAAGGGATAATGTACCCCTACTGTAAATATAAGGATATTAGGAAGTCACTGAGGAGGTCTGTTTTCTGTCTATATAAAGGTACCAAGGACACAGACTGAGTATACAGGGAAAACTCTGGGTACCGACTATTGTATTTATAAGGGTAATGTCTCCTACTGTAAATTATAAGGATATTAGAAAAGTCACTGAGGAGTTCTGTGTCTATATAAAGGACAAGGACACAGACTGAGTATAAAGGGAACTCTGGGTTACCACTCATGTATTTATAAGGGATAAATTGTATCCCCTTACTGTCAAATTATAAGGATATTAGAAAGTCACTGAGGAGTTCGTGTCTATATAAAGGACAGGACACCAGACTGAGTTATACAGGAACTCTGGGTACCCAATCATGATTATAAGGGATAATGATCCCTATGTAAATTCTAGGATATTAGAAGTTCATGAGGAGTCGGGTCTATATAAAGTACAAGGACACAGGATGAGTTATCAGGGACTCGGGGTACCACTATGTATCGGTAACCACTCATGTATTATAGGGATAATGGATCCCTATGTAACTTATAAGGATATTAGAAGTTCACTGAGGGGAGTTCTGTGTCTATATAAAGTACAGGAACAGGACTGAGTTATACAGGGAACTCTGCGTTACCCACTCATGTATTATAAGGGAATAATGTATCCCCTACTGAATTTTATAAGGATATTAGAAGTTCCACTGAGGTGTTTGTGTCTATATTAAAGGTACAAGGATACAGACTGAGTTATAAGGGAAACTATGGGTACCACTCATGTATTAAAGGGATAAGTATCCCCTACTGTAAATTATAAGGATATTAGAAGTCACTGAGGGTTCTGTGTCTATATAAAGGTTACAAGGACACAGATGAGTTTATACAGGAAATCTGGGTTACCAATCATGTATTTTATAAGGATAATGTATCCCCTACTGTTAAAGTATAAGGATATTAGAAGTGCACTGAGGGAGTTCTGGTCCATATAAAGGTACAAGGACACAGAACGGAGTTATTACAGGGAACTCTGGGACCACTCATGTATTATAGGGGATAATGTATCCCCCTACTGTAACTTATAAGGATTATTAGAAGTCCACTGCAGGAGTTCTGTGTCTAATAAAGGTACAAAGACCAGACTGAGTTATAAGGGAAATCTGGGTACCACTAATGTATTATTAAGGATATGTATCCCCTACTGTAAATTATAAGGATATTAGACGCTCACTTCGAGGGAGGAGTTCTGGCTTATAAAGTTAACCAAGGACCAGACTGAGTTATACAGGAACTCTGGGTACCACTCATGTATTATAAGGGATAATGTATCCCTACTGTAACTTAAAGGATATTAGAAGTCACTGAGGTTTATGTGTTCCATATCAAGGTACAAGGACACAGACTGAGTATACAGGGAACTTGGGTCTCAATCATGGATTATAAGCGATAAGTATCCCTACTGTCAATTTAAAGGATATTAGAAGTCACTGAGGAGTTTCTGTGTCTATAAAGGTACAAGGACACAGAATGAGTTATACAGGGAACTCTGGTACCACTTCAGTATTAAATGGATAATGTATCCCCTACTGTACAATTATAAGATATTAGAAGTCCACTGAGGGTTCGGTTCATAGAAAAGGTACAGACACAGAATGAGTTTTATACAGGGAACTCTGGGTACCAATCATGTATTATAAGGATAATGGATCCCCTACTGTAAATTAGAAGAGATATTAGAAGCACTGAGAGTTCGGTGTCTATAAAAGGTACAAGGACACCGATGAGTTATACAGGGAACTCTGGGTACCACTCAGCTATTGTAAGGATAAGTCTTCTCCTACTGTCAATTATAAGGGATTATTAGAAGTCACTGGGGGTTCGTTCCAATAAAGGTACAAAGGGCACAGACTGAGTTCTACAGGGAACTTGGGGTACCACTCATGTATTATAGGATAATTGTATCCCCTACGTTAAATTATAAGGATATTAGAATTACTGAGGGTGTTTTCTGTGTCATATAAATGTACAAGGGAACAGATGAGGTATACATGGAACTTGGGTACCACCCACGGGTACCACCATGTATTATAAGGGATATGTATCCCATACTGTAAACTTATAAGGTATTAGGAGTCGATGAAGGAGTTCTGGTCTAGATAAAGGTGATACAGGACACAGGGGGGGGCGACTGAGTTAGACAGGGAACTCTGTGGTACACTCATGTATTATAAGGGATAATGCACCCACTACTGTAATTAGAAGGATATTAGAAGTCACTGAGGAGTCTGTGTCTATATAAAGGTACAAGGACACAGACTTGAGTTATACAGGGAACTCTGGGTACCACCCATGTATTATAAGGGATAATGTATCCCTACTGTAAAAATTATAAGGATATTAGAAGTCACTGAGGAGTTCTGTGTCTATATAAAGTACAAGGACACGGGACCTGAAGTTATACAGAGAACTCTGGGTACACTCATGTATTATAAGGGATAAGGTATCCCCTACTGTAAATATAAGGAGATTAGAAGTTCACTGAGGGAGTTCTGTGTCCATATAAAGGGACAAGGACACAGAATGAGTTATACATGGGGACTCTGGGGTCCACTTCATGGATTAATTAAGGATATGTATACCTTACTGTAAATTATAAGGAATTAGACGGCATGAGGAGTCTGTGTCTATATAAAGGTTACAAGGAAACAGATCAGTGTAAACAGGGAACTGCTGGGTACCAACCATGTATTATAAGGGATAATTGTTGTATCCCTACGGTAACTTATAAGGATATTAGAAGGTCACTGCGGAGTTCTGGTCTATATAAAGGTACAAGGACCCAGACGAGTGGTACAGGGAATAGGGGTACCACTCTGTATGTAGGATAATGTTATCCCCTATGTTAAATTATAAGGATATTAGAAGTCATGGGAGTTTCTGTGTTTCGTATATAAAGGTACAGGACCAGACCGAGTTATACAGGGAAACTCTGGGTTAGGTACCACTCCTGTATTACTAACGGGATAATGTATCCCCATACTGTAAATATTAAGGATATTAGAAGTCCAATGAGGGGAGTTCTGTGTCTATCTAAAGTAAAGGACACAGAATGAGTTATCAGGAACTCGGGTACCATATGATTATAAGGGATAATAGTATACCCCTACTGTAAATTATAAGGATATTAGGAAGTCTGAGGAGTTCTGTGGCTATATAAAGGATACAAGGACAACAGACTGAGTTATACAGGGAAATCTGGGTACCAACTCATGTTTATACGGGATTAATGATCCCCTACTGTAAATTATAAGGATATTAGTTGAAGTCACTGAGGAGTTCTGGGTCATATAAAGGTACAAGGACACAGGACTGAGTTATACAGGGAACTCGGGTACACTCATGTATATAAGGGATAATGTATCCCCTACTGTAAATTATAAGGATATAGAGTCACTGAGAGTTATGGGTCCTTATAAAGGTAAAGGACACAGACTGCGTTATACAGGGCAACTCTGGGTACCACTCATGTATTATAAGGATAATGTATCCCCTACTGTAAATTATAAGGATATAGAAGTCCACTGAGGTGTTCTGTGTTATATAAGAATACACGGATACAGACTGAGTTATACGGGCACTCTGGGTACCACTCATGTATTATAAGGGATAATGATACCATACTGTAAATTATAAGGA
Source organism: Hymenochirus boettgeri (assembly GCA_019447015.1). Classification (NCBI taxonomy): domain Eukaryota; kingdom Metazoa; phylum Chordata; class Amphibia; order Anura; family Pipidae; genus Hymenochirus; species Hymenochirus boettgeri. The sequence continues at coordinate 19,456 of JAACNH010002516.1, forward strand.
AACAGAAAGTCCCCTGAGGTGTTCTGTGTCTACTAAAGGTTAAAAGGGATAAGACTGAGTTTTATTACAGGGAACTGGGGGTACCATCATGTATTATAAGGGATAAGGTATCCCTACTGGAAATTATACGGATATTAGAAGTCACTGAGGAGTTCTGTGCTTTAATAAAGGTACAAGGACACAGACTGAGTTATACAAGGGAACTCTGGACCAAATCATGTATTATAAGGATATGATCCCCTATGTAAATTATAAGGATAGAGAAGTACTGAGGAGTTCTGTGTCCATTATAAAGGTACAAGGCACAGGGATGAGTTATACAGGGCACTCTGGGTACCATCATTGTATTATAAGGGATAATGTATCCCCTACTGTAAAGTATAAGGATATTAGAAGTACTGAGGAGTCTGTGTCTATATAAAGTACAAAGACACAGACTGAGTTATACAGGAACTCGGGTACCACTCATGTATCTTATAAGGATAATGTATCCACTACTGTAAATTATAAGGATATTTAGAAGTCAAATGAGGAGTTCTGTGTCTATATAAAGGTACAAGGACACAGGACTGAGTGATACAGGGAACTCTGGGTAACACTCATGTATTATAAGGGATTAATGTTAGCCCCACTGAAATTATAAAGGATATTCGAAGTCATTCTGAGGTGTTCTGTGTCCATATAAAGGTACAAGGACACAGACTGAGTATTACAGGGAACTCTGGGTATCCACTCCTGTATATAAGGGATAATGTATACCCGACTGTAAATGATAAGGATATTAAAGTCACTGAGGAGTTCGTGTCTATATAAAGGGTACAAGTGAACCAGACTGAGTTACAGGGAACTCCTGGGTAACGAATCATGATATTTATAGGGATAATGTATCCCCTACGTAAATGATAAGGATATTAGAAGTCACTGATGAGTCTGTGGTCTTAAATTAAAGGTACAGGAACAGGACTGAGTTATAAAGGGAACTCTGGGTAACACTATGTATTATAAGGGATAATGTATCCCTACTGTAATTATAAAGGATAATTAGAAGTACGGAGGGAGTTCTGTGCATATAAGGTACAAGGACACAGCAGCCCGAGTTATACAGGGGAATCTGGGTTACCAATCATGTATTATAAGGGATAATGATCCCATACTGTAATTATAAGGTATTGAAGTCACTGAGGGAGTCTGTGTCTATATAAAGGTACAAGGACACAGATGAGTATCAGGGAAACTCTGGGTACCAATCATGGATTTAAGGATAATGTATCCATAAAACTGTAAATTATAAGGATATTAGAAGTCATGAGGTGTTATGTGGTCTATATAAAAGGTTAAAGGATACAGACTGAGTTTATACAGGGAACTCTGGGTACCACTCTGTATTTATAAAGGGAGAATGTATCCCCTACTGTAAATTTATAAGGATAACAGAAGTCACTGAGGTAGTTCTGTTGTCTATATAAAGGTACAAGGATACAGACTGGGTATACAGGGAACTTGGGGAACCACTCATGAGTATAAGGGATAATGGATCCCTACTGTAAAATTATAAGGATATAGAAGTCATGAGAGTTCTGGGTCTTTATTTAAAGGTACAAGGACACAGACTGAGTATACAGGGAATCTTGCGGTACCCAATCATTGTATTTAAGGGATAAATGTATCCCCTACTGTAAATTTAAGGATATTAGAAGTCACTGAGGAGTTCTGTGTCCATATAAAGGTACAATGACACAGACTGAGTTATACGGGAACTCTGGGGGTACCACTCATGTTATAGGGATAATGTATCCCTACTGTAAATTATAAGGATATTAGAAGTCACTGAGGAGTTCTGTGGTCTATTAAACCGGTACAAGACACCGATGAGTTCTACAGGGAACTCTGGTACCACTCATGTTTATAGGATAATGTATCCCCTACTGTAAAATTATAAGGAGATTAGAAGTCACTGAGGAGTTCTGTGTATATCTAAAGTACAAGGAACAGACTGAGTTTTATACAGGGACTCTGGGTACCCCTCATGTATTATAAGGGATAATGTATATCCCTACTGTAAATTATAGGATATTAGAAGTCACTGAGGTGTGCTGTGTCCATATAAAGGTACAAGGACACAGGACTGAGGTTATACAGGGGAACTCTGGGTTTATCATCTGTATTATAAGGATAATGTATCCCCATACTGTCAATTATAATGATATTATGAATTTGGTTTTTTTTAGTGTAGGGTTTTTTGAGTGTTGGAGTGAAAGGTAGTTTTTTTTTTTCGTTTTTGTTGAGGTTTTGTTTTGGTTTTAGAGTTTTTGGAGGGGGGGAAGGGTTTGTTTTTTGGTTTTTGTTTTTTTGTTTTTTGTTGGTCGGTTTTTAGAGCTGCAAGTATAGTATTTTGTTTGGTGGTAGGAGGAGAAGTTTGTTTTGCGGGGTTTGTCACGAGTCTTTCGTTTTCATTTTTTTAGTTCAGTTTTTGTAAAGGAGGGGTCTATTTCACGGGGGTTGTGGGTTTTGTTTTCTAAAGTGTGTAGTTTTTGTTCTGAGGTTTCTTGTTTCGTGAAGTTGGAGTTCTGTGGGTTGTGTTGTGAGTTTTTTTTTAGGGTAAGTGAGTTTTTTTTTCACTGAGAGTTCTGTGTATATATAAAGGTACAAGGACACAGAAGAGTTATACAGGGACACTTGGGGTACACTCAGGTATTATAAGGGGATAATGTATCCCCTACTGTTAAATTTATAGGAATTAGAGTCCACTGAGGAGTTCTGTGTATATATAAAAGGTACAAGGACACAGATGGTTATTACAGGAACTCTGGGTACACTCATGTTTATAAGGATAATGTATATTCCTACTGTAAATTATAAGGATATTAGAAGTCACTGAGGTGTTCTGTGTTCCAATATAAAGGTTACAAGGACCACAGACCTGAGTTATACAGGGGGAACTCTGGGTACCAACTCATGTATATAAGGATAATGTATCCCTACTGTAAATATAAGGATATTGAATACTGGGTGTTTGCTGGCCTATAAGGTACAAGGACCACAGGACTGGTTATAAAGGGAAATCTGGGTACCACCAATGTATTATAAGGGATAAGTATCCCCTACTGTAAATTATAAGAGATATTGAGAAGTCAAGTGAGGAGTCTGTGTCTATCTAAAGGTACAAGGACACAGACTGAGTTATACAGGGAAACTCTGGGTACCACTCATGATTTATAAGGGATAATGCAACCCCCTACGTAAATTATAAGGAATTAGAAGTCACTGAGGAGTTCTGTGTCTTATATAACGGACTTAAAGGACACAGACTGAGTTATACGGGAAATATGGGGTACCACCATGTATTATCGGGAATGTATCACTACTGTAAAATTATAAGGATATTAGAAGTTCAATGAGGAAGTTTGTGTCTATATAAAGGTAAAAGGACAAAGCATGAGTTATACAGAGAACTGGGGGATAACACTCAAGTATTATAGGGGAGAATGTATCCCCTACTGTAAATTATAAGGATATTAGAAAGTCACTGAGGAGTTCTGTGTCCATTAAAGGTACAAGGACACAGACGGAGTTAATACAGGGAACTCTGGGTACACTCATGATTATAAGGATAATGTATCCTGCTACTGTAAAGTATAAGGATATTAGACGTCACGAGGAGTTCTGTGTCTATATAAAGGTACAAGGACACAACTGAGTTATACAGGCGAAAATCGGGAACACCAGGTATAGTAGGGATAATGGATCCCCTACTGTTAAATTATACAGGATATTAGCAGTCATGAGGAGTTCTGGTCTATATAAAGGTACACGGACACAGACTGAGTTTGTACAGGGAACTATGGGTACCCACTTCATGATATTATTATAAGGGATAATGATCCCCTACTGTAAATTATAAGGAGATTAGAAAGTACTGAGGAGTTCTGTGTCTATATAAGGTACAAGGACACCGACTGAGGTATACAGGAACTCTGGTACCACTCATGTATTATAAGTGATAATGTATCCCCTACTGGTAAATTATAAGGATATTAGAAGTCAGGAGGAGTTATGTTGTCTATTCAACAGTAACAAGGGGACACAGACTGAGTTATACGGGAAACTCTGGGTACCACTCATGGTTCTAAGGGATAATGTTATCCCCTTACGTACATTATAAGGAGATCGAATCACGAGGAGTTCTGTGTCTATATAAAGGTACAATGACACAGACTGAGGTATACAGGGAACTCTGGGTACACTATGTATTATAAGGGATAATGCACCCCCTACTGCTAAATTATAAGGATTTAGAAGTCACTGAGGAGTTCTGTGTCTATTAAAGTTTTCAGGACCACAGATGAGTTCTGAGTTATAACAGGGAACTCTGGGTAAACAATCATGTATTATAGGGATAATGACCCCCAACTGTCAATTATAAGGGATATTAGAAGTACCTGAGGGTTCTGTGTCTATATAAAAGGTACAAGGACACAGGACTGAGTTATACAGGGAACTCTGGGTACCACTAATGTATTATAAGGGCACAGTATCCCCTACTGTAAATTATAATGATATTAGAAGTCATGAGAGTTCTGGTCTATATAAAGGTACCAGGACACAGACTGAGTTATACAGGAACTCTGGGTACCACTTATGTATATAGGGATAAGGTATCCCTACTGTAAATATTAGATATTAGAAGTCAAAGAGGAGTTCTGGTCTATATAAAGGTACAACGGACACCAGACGAGTTAACAGGGAACTATGGGTACCACTCATTTATCAGTATAAGGGTAATGTATCCCCTACTGTAAATTATAAGGATATTAGAAGTTCACTGAGGAGTTCTGTGTCCATATAACGGGACAAGGACACAGACTGAGTTATACAGGGAACTGGTTTACACTCCAGGTATTATAAGAGGATAATGTATGCGACGTAAAGTATAAGGATATTAGAAGTCACTGAGGAGTTCTTGTCTATATAAAGGTACAAGGACACAGGACGAGTTATACAGGGTACTCTGGGTTACCACTCATGTATCTAAGGGATAATGTATCCACCTACTGTAAATTATAAGGATATTAGCAAGTCACTGAGAGTTCTGTGTCCATTATAAGTAACAAGGAACCGACTGAGTATACAGGAAAACTCTGGACCACTCAGTGTATTATAAGGATAATGTATCGCCGACGGTAAATTATAAGGCTATTTAGAATCAGGAGGAGTTATGGTCGTATATAAAGGTACAGGACACAGACTGAGTTATACAGGGAACGATCTGGGTACCACTCAGTATTATAAGGGTAATGGATCCCTACTTTTTAATTATAAGGAATTAGAAAGTCACTGAGGAGTTTGTGTCATATAAGGTTAAAAGGACACAGACGAGTTAATACAGGGAAACTCTGGGTACCATCAGGATGAAGGGATAATGTATCCACTACTGTAAATGATCAGGATATTATTAGAAGTCAGGAGGAGTTATGTGTCCATATAAAGGTACAAAGGGACACAGAATGAGTTATAAGGGACTCTGGGTACCACTCATGTATTATAAGGGATAATGCACCCCCAACTGTAAATTATAAGGATATTAGAAGTCACCGTGGAGTTCCGTGACCATATAAAAGTACGAGGCCGCAGGCCGAGTACCTTTTATACAGGGAATGGAACTCCAAGGTGACTTCTAATATCCCTTTAATTTACAGTTTGGGGTGCATTATTTATTATAACCTACCCCTTTGTGGCCTATGGTTTCCTTCTCCTTCTGGAACTGTAAGATTATAAGGCTATAATCTTACAGTTCCTCCCATAGAAATCCACTACAGGGGTAGGTTATAACTGTATTATAGATGTATTGTATACAATACCATATCATAGATATTATTCCCAACAACATTTCTGTAATAATCATTTGGAAAAGGAACAGGAGTGTTCCTAGGGTTTTTGACACCTGAAACAACTTTTAAATGCAGCCTATCGGCAACCAGGGAGCAGCGCATGAAGTGGACATGGCTTGTGGAGGTGGATGTGGTGTGCTGGCTAACATTGACTGGTAAACTGGAGGGTTCACTTAACACTGACCGGTGGACTGGAGGGTTGACTTAACACTGACCGGTGGACTGAAGAGTTGACTTAACACTGACTGTTGGACTGGAGGGCAGACTTGTGCTGACTGGTGCAGTATTGCCGGAAGGAGTTTTTTTTTTTTTTACTGCCGGCTTTTAAGTGTTTCGAAGGAGCACGCCCTGAGCAAATATTTCAGTTTGCTTCATGGTAGCGGCACCCCTGAAAAGGAATTAGGTTTTCTAGTAAATAACAGACCATACAACAAATAGAGCTGATCAATCAATATCCAGCCAAATGGAATTGCAATAAAATGATAAGATCCCCAAATTCTCCAAAACTACAGTGCGGTTTCCAGTGAAGGTAAGTTGCCATTTTATTATGTTTCCCTGTAAGTGTTTGTTTAACCTGATGTGGATAAAGGGACCATTGGCCATGAATCTGTGGAAAAGGAGATCAATTCAGAGAAAAAAAGAGAAAAATTAAACAAGCTAAGAATTCGGACCTCAGCTCATGTAATGGTAGAAAGGCCTCACTGAAAAGTTTAGTATTTACTTAAATATACAAACGTATAGCAACCCCCTGAAGGGACTTACGTGACCCAGATTGCTGTCAATCAAGGCGCAACGTTACACCCAATAACCTGACAGCCGCAACCAGAAATCGGCTCATTACTCCTGTTTTTGTAGCACCCAGGCATCAAGAGAAAGGGTCTGGTAAGTCCCTTCAGGCACCTTCGAGAATTATGGGGTTAGGGGGGTTGCTGTCCATTGCTATAAATAGTTTATTTTAGGTTGAACATGCCCTTTAAGAGCTGCTATGTAAAGATGGAAATTATAAAAAACATAAACCTTAAATCTGACCATACACTTGTGTATTTCACGTCCTGAATGAACTTTACGGTCAATGTTACAGCTGTAATGTTGGTTAGAACGCGGATCAGTAAATCCTGCTCAGGGAACATCTCAGGTAACGTACATAAGAGATAATACTCTACCTACAGTGTAATATATAAGGGATAATACGCTACTTACAGTGTAATATATAAGGGACAATACACTACCTACAGTGTAATATATAAGGGACAATACGCTACCTACAGTGTAATATATAAGGGATAATACGCTACTTACAGTGTAATATATAAGAGATAATACACTACCTACAGTGTAATATATAAGGGATAATACTCTACCTACAGTGTAATATATAAGGGACAATATGCTACCTATAGTATAACATATAATGGAAAATACGCTACCTACAGTGCAATATATAAGTGATAATACTCTACCTACAGTGTAATATATAAGGGATAATACTCTACCTACAGTGTAATATATAAGGGATAATACTCTACCTACAGTGTAATATATAAGGGATAATACACTACCTACAGTGTAATATATAAGGGACAATAATCTACCTATAGTATAACATATAATGGAAAATACGCTACCTACAGTGTAATATATAAGGGATAATACGCTACCTACAGTGCAATATATAAGTGATAATACTCTACCTACAGTGTAATATATAAGGGATAATACGTTACCTACAGTGTAATATATAAGGGATAATACTCTACCTACAGTGCAATATATAAGTGATAATACGCTACCTAAAGTGTAATATATAAGGGACAATACTCTACATACAGTGTAATATATAA
>JAACNH010002516.1:27359-38831 GCA_019447015.1 Hymenochirus boettgeri
ATTATTATTATTATTATTATTATTATTATTATTATTAATTCATATTATTAACCCATTCAGGATTCGATCTGTTCTGGTAGTACATTTCATATTATTATTATTATTATTTATTATTATGATTTATTATTATTATTATTATTAATAATTATTATTATATTATTATTATTCTTATACACAGTCAGATTCAGATCTTGTCTGGTAGGTACATTTCATATTATTATTATATTTTATTATTATTATAATTATTATTATTATTATTATTAATGATTATTTATTATATTACACATCAATTCGATCTGTTTCTGAGGTACATTTTCATAGTATTTTTATTATTATTAATTATTAATGATTATTAGTATTATTATTTTATTATTATAAAAAATAATAACCTTAATGAATAGCTTTTATACACAAATGTTCATAACATGACAAAGGTGTTGAATGTAAATATTAATTGAAACCGCTTGCTTCAATTAAAGGTTTAACCGTCCAGTTCTTTTACGGTATGACACCAAGACAGCCAGCCTGTTTATATGTTTCTAACTATAGTCATTATGTCATTAAAGTCGCTATAAGCCCAGATCTTCACCAACACGTGTCCTTCTTCAGGATATTAATACCTATCATGGCCACGATAGTCATGGTCATCTAACGGCTGATTTTTGCTTCCCAAGTTTTTTGCTTCGTTGGTGCATGTAATTTATAGAGGAGGCGGAAACCCTCTTGTGTGGGGTCCAGGTAAGATTTAACGCAAATATCGGACTATGACAATCTCCTGACTAGTCATAACGGTACTACACTTATCAGCAATAATGTTTTATGGAAGACACCGCAGAATGAACATCTTATCTTTTTGATAGAAGCCAGTGACAAAACAATGGGGTGGTATAAGATTTACTTAGTAGTATAATTACTTAATGAATTTAACTCATCTAATTGCTTTCTACCTTCGAATGCTTCTTTAATGCCGCTGTATTTCTCAGGTTCATTACCGGATTACCACTTGAATGACCACCAGTGTCTAAACAGAGAGAGAACTTTGTTAGGTCATGACTGGTTTAGTGGAGGAACCAAATAACTACCACAGACGTGCATAGACACAATGTAAGACCACAACAGGTTGAGCTACAGGTGAGACGGCTTTCTGGTCTCCCGGAACTAGACGTGATCTTCGAGATGGTCCCGGCAATGTTAACGTAGGAAAAAGATGAACATAACGGAAAATAAAAGCAAACGGAAGGATAGTACGTCAAATAATTTGCACTAAAACCTGTGTCTAGCAGGAAAGCTCTAATACGAGTGACGATTAACAACCGAATAAATGGTCAATGGTGTTTTGCTGACAACTGCAGTCTAGCTCTGGGAATCACCGTAAATCGGGAAAAATAACCAGTAGCAAAGATATGATCATTAATCTAACACAACCCTTGGGGTTCATTACTGCCCGTGACTAACTATGAGTGTAGGGGGTTCAGATGGCCAGATCCGGTCATAGGACATCACGGTTCAATGAAACACTGGAACTCCTTCTGACTACTAAACCATTATACTGATAATACACCAAGGAAGGAAGATATGGGCCCTTCATTTATTACAACCGTGCTAAGTAGGATGGTACAATGTTGTGGTCTCCACTAGTGTCACACATGGCCAGTCAATGGAGGAAAAGTAACATGGGGAATCGGAGATGATGGCTGGTTTACCAACCGCCTAACAACTCGAGTAGGTTGTCTCAAACATATCGTCAATAAGTAAATCAAGAAAAACAGGAAATATTGGAATCCTGAGTTCTGGAGTGCTGAAATCCCAAGAGAAAGAATCAACTGCTGACTAGTGTCTGTGTTGTATACATTGCCTGGGTAGAAATGAGCTGTGAAGATTAGATTATCCAGGTACTAAATGACAGAAGGTAAGGATAACGCACCGTACCAGAACTACAGTATATTGATTCTACCAGTTAATTCTCATATTATCTAGTATCCCGCACCAACCGAACTACGTACTATGTATATACCAGTAATTCTCAATATTATATAGTATCCCCTCCGCAACCAAACTCAGTAATATGTTTAATACAAAGTAATTCTCATATTATATATATCCCTGTACCAACCAGACACAGTATAATGTATTAATACCATATTCTCAATATTAGATAGTATACCCCTCCCACGTACCAACCAGAACGACCGTATATGTATAATACCAGTAATTATGAACTTGCCATGACCACAGCTGCTGGAGAATTTCACATGTCCCAACCCAGTTCTCACTGTAAAGAAACCTTTCCTACCTGAAGCTGAAACTATCTTTTCTTCCAACTCTTAAAGTGTCCACGTGTCCCGCTGTATGACCTATTATTGGAACACTGCCCAGCAGTTCATTTGTATGGCCCCATTATATATTTATATAAGGTTATCATGTCCCCCGCAATTCGCTTCTCCAATGTAAACCGCCCTAACTTGTCCCTAATCTTGCCCTGCATAGTCAGCCCCTCCATTCCCCTTATTAACTTTTAGTTATACATTGTCTATCTCCCTGCATAGTCAAGCCCCCCTCCATTCCCCTTATTAATTTGTTATACTTGTCTATCTCTGCATAGTCACTCCCCTCCTCCTCCTCCCCTTCCGCCCCCTCCTCTCTCTTTCCTCCTCCCGTCTACCCGATCCCTTAGGCCCCACTCTTCTCTCCTTCAAGCCCCTCCTCCCTCCCCTCCTCCCCTCCCTCCCTTTCCTCCTCCCTTCCCTACCCCCCCCCTCCCTCCCCCTCCTTTCTCCTCTCCCTCTAGCCCCAAGCCCCTCTCGCTCTAAGCCCCTCTCCTGAGCAGCCCCCCCCTCCTCCCTCTCGTGTCACTCTACCCCATCCCCTTACTAATTTAGTATAACCTTGTCTAATCTGCCTGCATATTCAAAGAGCCCCTCCCTTCCCCTTATTCATTTAAGTTTTGCCCCTTCTCGAACTGCCAATCAATTCCAAGATGGTCCTCTTTTGTATATGGATTCCAAAACTGCAACCGCATATTTCCAATGTGGCCCTTACCATGCCATGGAAGATGGAGAAGAATATTTGGAGGTGGTGTGTGTGTGTGGTGTGTGTTTGTGTGTGTGTTTGTGTGTGTGTGGTGTGTGTGTGGATCCATCTCACGTTCCTGTCGCATGCATAAGAAACGCGCGTCGACAATAATTACATGCCGAGCGACAAAAGTGGGCTACCTGCACCATCCACACGTTCTGGACAAACCATTGGATATCCTTCTAACTACTGCTCCAGACACAGACACGGCAGGTACCTTCCCCCCTTACACATATCTATCCTTAACAACCCACATGTGACTTTTAGCAGTGGACATAATATACCCTTTAGCACGCTGATAACTGATATTTACCTGAAGCCAAATTTGTAATATATTAAAAGCAACACCGACTCTCAATGCACAAACCACCTCAATATAATTTGCCTTTAAATTACAATAATAATTACTTTAACAGTATCCGTAACAGGCCCTTACTTCTTTCCCCCTGCCTGTGTGACCTCTGCCGGTTGGTTGTAAAGTTTAGCCCGTGTAATGATCTTGAATTTGATATTGAGGTTTGGACTTTTCTTGTCACGGGCATAGCCCAGATCCCTCCCCACCTGTAGCAAAATGAAATAGTAAGTAAGAGCCCTATCGGTACAATCTAAAGTCCAATAAAAATAACTCAACTTATGAGATCAGTTAAACGTGTCAATTCTCTGGTTGAACTCTAACTTGGTATCTCGTCTATATGTATAAGAGAAACAAATATGAAAGAAAAATCTATTTCGACTATATTAAGCCTAATCATTTTCTATCTGTCCCTATTCTTCTGAATGTTCTACCTAAACATGCTTGGGCTTTTAATCAGTTTTCTTACCTTCCTCGGGACTTAAAACTCTGAGCCCTGGATTCTGTCACGTCTTTGTCTCATGACTGTTTTGGTTGGGAACTATAGAGACTTGCTCCTCTAAAAGATGATTATCTTCCACCATGACCTATACATCAAACAGTTCTATACCAACCAGGTCCCTTGTTGGGAGAGTTGACAGAAAATTGAGGGAGGATGGTTATTTCAGTAATCGATACCAAGGCCACATACGTTTTGAAGGAAAAACCTAGCTTGGAGTCCAATGGGTGGCGAAGAGGCTGGTGCAAGGAATGGGATTTGGGTTTTTTAGACACGGGACTACTTTTGGCGTAGAGAGATTTGCATAGAGGAACAGGGAGATATTTAATAACTCAGTGTAAATAAACTGATATAATCTAAATGTAATGTTTCACATTCACAGTCTGTCTGGGAAAAATTGGGAAACTAAAACTAAATAGCCTTCCACGAAAGGTCTATGTCTCGGTATAGGCAGAAACATGGCTCACGACGCGATTCACATGATTGGGACGGTACAATTTTACTTATGTTTTAATATAGAGAAGTCAAAATTACGTTTTGGACTAAATTCGTTCTCCTACCGTTTTTGAGCTACAGACATAATTCCGATACCGAACATATGAAGACTCTTATCTTCTATAATTCTTATACTTTTCATCTTCTAATCAATTATAATTAAATGTACTCTACCATGACCGAATCTTGATCTCTGACTGTGTAAATAATATAATAATAATGAATGTCCTACCAGAACGACTAATCCTGACTGTTTAATATAAATAATATAAAAAATAATAATATCTAATCATAATCATATATTATTAAATTGAAATGTACCTACCAGACAGAGCTGCCTCGGGACTGTTGGATCTCATATATATCTATAATAATATGAAATGTACCTACCAGATAACTGATATCGAATCCGACTGTGTATAGAATAATATATACATAATAATAATACAAGAAATGTACCTACCAGAACTATCTTGAATGCTCTGACTGGTGTAAATAATATAATAATAATAAGCTAATAATATGAAATGTCCTGACCATAACATATCTGAATCCCTGACTGTGGAATAATAAATAATACAATAATAATAATATAAAATAACAATTAAGAATTATATACCAGACATTGACTCTAGTATAATAAATATAATAATAACATAATAAGTAATAGAATCAACGAACTTGTGATTGTGGCCCTTTCTCTTCTTAAGACCTTGCTCTCAAGGACATAAAAAAGGACAACTTAATCATTTGATGTTTATGGTGTGTGTAAGTTGTAAACTAAGGATTGTTTGACAGATCTTGAAATAAGGTTGTTGTCCTGTTAAAACCTGTGTGCAAGGGATTGAGTGGTGCATTAAAGCAGACTAATCTTTCTTCTTCAGTTCAAGGTGCTGTGCTGGACTTTCTATATTCTAGTATTGTAACCCCTGTTGTATCACAAACGGCTGCGAAAGGGTTTAATAAGTGTTTGTTTTGTGTTTTTCCCTCTCTTTCTGGCTCTTGCACTAATTGGTGTGGGGGTTGGGCCTATTGTAAATAGGATTCAAGTGTTGGCCTGTGTTTGACCTAACAAAAGGAGTTTCCTGCTGAGTGGTGTACGACTTTTGAGTGTCCCGTTCTCTTAGTACCTTGCTCTCAAGGACATATAAAAAAAGGACCTTTGCTCTCAAGGACATATAAAAAGAAGGCCTTGCTCTCAAGGACATAGAACCAGAAGACCTATGAAACCAAGAAGGGCATAAACAGTTTGGCATCACTGTGTTTGGTGTTGGTGTATTAGCACGGTGACAGTTTTATGTCAGTTACCCTATGCAATGTCCACATGCACAATGTATGGAACCTGGGCAGACGTCCCGGGAGACCATATGTCTGATGTCATGTGAGTGGTTGCCCGTTTGAGCGCTTAGTGGAGAGTCTAAGGGGCAGCCTTGCACATTGCTGGGATTGGCAAGTAACTGGGGGGTCGCAGGTCGACTTCTGGCCAGTAAGAGATGTGGGTGAATGAGGGACAAAAAGGATGAGGAAGGAGGTAGTTGTTGTTATGTGTTACTAACATGGGGAAATGGGGGACTGGAAAGAGTAGGAGCGCTTCCTTCCCCAAGATTGTCCATTCCCAACAGATTTGCCGCCTAGGTTAAGTGGGAAGGAGGGCACCATCGGAATTACGTGTATGAGGGGGCTAGTTCCCTTGAGCACCCATGGGACTGCCATCTCTGATACAAGGGAGGAGAACGAAAGGGTCAGGAATGGCAAGGCAGGTGGTAGTTGGTTAAGGGGACCTCCATTTAAGGAAGGCATAGAAGGGTATCTTTCCCCAGCAGACCCCTACATGCCAACTGTGTGTGCCTGCTGGTGGCTAGGGTTCGCATGTGTTGTGATCTTGTGGACAGACTTATTTGGGTGGGGCCGGAGTGTGACCCGCGGTCTTGGTTGTCCACAATTGGGTGCCAAGAGCAAAGTTCAGAGGGTGGCAGGTGGGTCCTTAACATGATTCCGAACTAGGGCCAACGATAAAAGGCCAAGGACCTCCAGTGGAGTGTTTTCAGAAATACTACCGCAGCCTATACGTGCTAACCAGGAGACAGCGGGATCTTAGGAGCCTATGCGTGGCTAAGAGAGTGTGTAAGGAATGAAGGGTTGGGTTTATTGAGAACGGGGCAGACTTTGCTGTCGTCTACAGGCTCTTTAGTAGGATGGGTTTGCACCTCACTGATGGTGGTGGCAGCTGTTTTTACGGGGGAGAAGATGGCTAGTAGGGTTGGATGAGATTTTAATAGTTTTGGGGGGGAGGGTTATTAGCTATCTCACTGGGATAACTAGTCCAGGAGGAAAGCAGGTGTAATAAGCCAGTGGGTTGAAAGGGTGTTTGGGCTAGACTAGGGTATAGGGACGGAACTGTTTGCATCAAAGTGTACAACATAAATTCAGGATCATAAAATCTAAATGTTGGTTTGGCAAATGACGTAAAGCCTGGCTGACAAATGGGTGATTGAAATGATGTTTGATGAAAAGTCATGATGTAATCAGTTACAGGCAGAACTGTTGAACAGTTTTCTCACGACTGGGCTGTAATATATGAAGGATATGTCTTGTTTAGGCAGACAGATAAAAAAGAACGGGGAGAGAGTATGTTTTTATGTTAAAAAGATTGAATGCCAAATTTAAAGAAGATAATACTGGTATATGGATGATAAAGTGGGGCAATATGGTGGAATTAGGCAACGAGAACGGGGGTCATGTCATTGGTTGGTGGGTGACGTCTGCTTAAACGCCGCCAAATGGCTAGCAAAGCGGAGTTGAGTTCACTTCATATGCAGTTGCAAGGGCTGCAAAGTTTGGGAGTGTGCTCATTCTGGGTACTTCAATTACCCTACCTCCTGATTAGGTGTGGATGACTGCATCACAGAAAAGAGCGTATGATTCCTGATTTGGCTTGCAGGATAATTTCTCTCACAGGTGTTGGTTCCTACTAGAAAAGGAGCTCTGTTGGATCTGGTAATATCTAACATGTGTGGAGCGCATTATAGATATAACGTAAGGCTACTGGAGGCTTAGGGAGATATGACCATGAAATATGTGGCATTTGGACTTTGTTATTGAAAGGTAAAGTGCGCTGGGGTTAACCAAGCATTTAATTTCAGGAAAGCAATTTCCCAGGTTAAAAGCAAGCTCTTCCAGAATCGTCAAACTGGCTATAATGTATTAATCAGTAAATTACTGACAGAAGTGGACTGTGTTCCAGGGGATTTTACCAGTTCCACTCTAAAATTTATACCCTTGGGAAATAAATGTAAAAAAACTAATCCGGCCCATGTGTACGAATTCCTGATGTAAAGAGAGCAATGAGAAAGGAAGAAAAATGGCATTTAAAACCTTTAGGCCGAGGGAATGGAAAGGGCCTTTACGGGAAGTTAAAAACAACTGTAACAAGCGAGTGTAGAAAGCAATCAACTGCTAAATTAATAATGAGTTAGCTACTTAAGAAGAAGCTCACACACCTATAGCAAACAACATTTTTTTAAGTATATTAATATAGTAAGAGATGATACTGAGAATGTGGCACCATTAATTAATGGGATAAGTTAAGTTACGGAGGTGGCGATAAGTCAAATTCTTGTATTATTTTTTTTCCTCTTTATACCACTATAGAAGATCCAGTAGCAGATATCAAGAGTTATAGTGCAATATGGTGAATCAAAATTCAAAGTGCCGACTTTGTTAACCGAGGATATGGTACAGAAAGAACTAACTAAGGTTAATTTATAAATCGCCTGACGGATAAAATACAATCCTCGGGTACTTGGGAGCTAAGTTCAGCTTTTATCTGGCCATTGTTTTCTTATTTTGCTGATCTTCCCCTCATGTCCGGTGGTGTGTCCTCTGGATTGGAAAAAGGCTGATGTTATTCAATATTCAAAAAGGGTCGGCGTTCACACGGGTACTATTACAGGCCTGTAAGTTAACTTCAGTGGTGGGGAAGATCCTGGAAAGTTTAATACGGGACATGTCTAGAGTATGTTTGCAAGGACTGACATTATAATAGTAACCCAGCATGGTTTAGGATGAATAGATCTTCAAAACTAATTGCTTGCTTTATGAGGAAGTAAGTAGAAATTTAACTCTGGTATAGCACAGTAGTGTAGTTTACCTTAGGCATTTTCAAGGCTGTTGCGTCCACTTTGATACACCCCACTAGGGACTATGAATACGATCTAAGGTCTGTTGGTCTGGGGAGTCCATTAGTACATGGATAAGAAAATTGGTTAAGGATATGTCGGAATGCAGTAGGAAAGTAGTTGTTAATGGGGCTTTCATCAGAATGGACTAAAAGATCTAATGGGTCCACATTGTTGTTGGTTGGTGCGGCGTCATATTAATCTTTTAATAAGATTTGGAAGTGGGTATTGTGCAGCAACGGTTTCTGTTTTTGGGGACATGACGACCACAAACCTTTTCGTACCATTAAAACTTCAGAGGATTGTGTCAGATCGTACACAAAGGGGGATCCGATCAGTAGATTGTCACTTGGGCTGCTAGTGGCAGACTGATGGAATATTCAATTTGATAAATGTAGGTATGGCATGTTTGGACTTAAAAATACTTGTGGCTACGTATACATATAATGCTCTGTGTTATGGAATCGCCCTGTTGGAAAGGGATCTTGGAGTTTTTGGTGGCTAAGAGTGTAGCAAAGCAGTGCGCAGCGCCACAGCCGAGCCAGGCTGGTATTGGTCTTGTAATTAGCGGGTTTATGGATTCAGGAGGAAAATGTGATTCTCCCTCTTTACAAGCATGGTAAGGCCTCATGTGGAATATGCGTGCAATTTTGTAATCCTATGACAAAAAGGACATCTTGAAATGGAAATGGTTCCAAGAGAGGGCAACTATTATAGGGGCTTGGGGGGCTTGATATGAATATAGACTGGAAAGTTACATTATGTACGCATGGAGAAAAGCGCTTCGGTGGGGATTGGATTACTGTGTATAAATACATTACCGTGCCATACAATAACTATCCTGGGGCGTGTTCACCAATGACAGGTCAAAGGACACGAGGACAATCCTTAGACTTAAGAAAGGTTTAGGCTTCAAAGCTCGGAAAGGGTTTTCAACCACTGTGAGAACGGTCAGGCGAGGGCACTGTCTTCCATTGGAGTTATTATGGCAAGGTTCATTGGTCCGTTTAATAAAAAGCTGGGATGAGTTTCTACAAACAAGGAATGTTACAAGTTACTGGTATGATACATAAGTAGAGGTGGGTACCAGTAATTCTCAATATTATATAGTATCCCTGTACCAACCAGAACCACAGTATATGTATTAATACCAGTAATTCTCAATATTATATAGTATCCCTTTATCAACCAGAACTACAGTATATGTATTAATACCAGTAATTCTCAATATTATATAGCATCCCTGTACCAACCAGAGCTACAGTATATGTATTAATACCAGTAATTCTCAAT
Organism: Hymenochirus boettgeri; assembly: GCA_019447015.1. Classification (NCBI taxonomy): domain Eukaryota; kingdom Metazoa; phylum Chordata; class Amphibia; order Anura; family Pipidae; genus Hymenochirus; species Hymenochirus boettgeri. Next base: position 37,249 of record JAACNH010002516.1, read on the forward strand.
ATTATATAGCATCCCTGTACCAACCAGAGCTACAGTATATGTATTAATACCAGTAATTCTCAATATTATATAGCATCCCTGTACCAACCAGAGCTACAGTATATGTATTAATACCAGTAATTCTCAATATTATATAGCATCCCTGTACCAACCAGAACCACAGTATATGTATTAATACCAGTAATTCTCAATATTATATAGTATCCCTGTATCAACCAGAACTACAGTATATGTATCAATACCAGTAATTAATGAACTTGCCATTACCACCTCTGCTGGAAGACAGTTCCACAGTGTCACCGTTCTCACTGTAAAGAAACCTTTCCTAACTTGAAGCTGAAACTTCTTTTCTTCCAACCTTAAAGGATGTCCACGAGTCCTCTGATATGACCTATTAGTGAACAATGCATCAGAGAGTTCATTGTATGTCCCATTAATATATTTGTATAAGGTTATCATGTCCCCACGCAAACGTCGCTTCTCCAATGTAAACAGCCCTAACTTGTCTAATCTGCCTGCATAGTCAAGCTTCTCCATTCCCCTTATTAATTTAGTTGCCCTTCTCTGAACTAATTCCATTTCCAAGATGTCCCCTTTGTATATGGGATTCCAAAACTGCACCGCATATTCCAAATGAGGCCTTACCAGTGCCTTGTAAAGAGGGAGAATAATATTTTTCTCTCTTGAATCTATTCCCCTCTTTATACAAGACAATATCTTGCTAGCTCTAGCTGTTGCTACCTTAAATCCCAAATGCATCACCTTACATTTATCTACATTGAATCCCATCTGCCATTCTGCTGCCCATTTTGATAATCTATCTAGGTCTGCTTGCAGCACTTGCACATCATTGGAAGTTTCCAAAGCTCTGCATAGTTTAGTTTCATCAGCAAACACAGAGACCTTGCTCTCAATGCCCCTTCTAAGTCATTTATAAACAGATTAAACAGAAAGGGCCCTGGTATTGAATTATGGGTCACCACTGTTCCCAGTCTTATAATCTACCTAATTTCAGTGAGTACTGAATAGTATTGTATAAAGGATATTGACACTGAAAAAATAGTTTTGGTTTTAATTGCCCATTACTGGAAACTATAATCCTTTCCAACTATCACTGTATCATTTTTTTAATCTGTTCCCTATTTCACACATGTCAAATTCAAAGCCCGCCGAGACCAAGCGCTAGGTACAAGTATCTTAAAAAAAATCGGGCCCATTTCTTAGCCTGATTTTGGACCCTTATCTAATTGTGTTTGACACCCCTGCCATATTTCTTTTAATATACAAACTGGAACATCTTACATTTCAGCTGTCAATCAAGTGCTTCATTATCATAAACACCTCTGCTGTGTGCTCTTTTGTTGCAACTGGGAAGGTGACGGTTGGCATGTGTGAATTGCATGGTGGGAAATTCCCTCTCTCAGTGCCGCCTTACAGATCTGTTCTGGTAGGTACATTTCATATTATTATTATTATTATTATTATTATTATTATTACACAGTCAGGATTCAGATCTGTTCTGGTAGGTACATTTCATATTATTATTATTATTATTACACAGTCAGGATTCAGATCTGTCATGG
>JAACNH010002517.1:0-31983 GCA_019447015.1 Hymenochirus boettgeri
TACAGTATGGGTAGGGTATAAAGATTGGACTAGATGGACGTCTGTCCTTTAACAACCATCCATACTATGTTTACTATGTAACTGTTATAAACGACAGTAATGTGTAGGGTATAAAGGTGGGAACTATATGACGTAATGTCTTTAGAAGCAACCTTCCAATACTATGTTACGATGTACTGTTTAAAAAGACATTAGGGGTAGGATCTACAAGGTTGGACTTGATGGACGTAATGTCCGTTAGACAACGTCCATTACTATGTTCCGCTATGCTCCTGTTAATTCCGCCAGACCTTCTCGTTAGGGTCTAAAGGTTGGACCAGATGGCGGAAATGGGGCTTTATCCAACCCCGCATACTAATGTAACTGTTAGACAGCTACTATGGTAGGGTAAAAAGGTTAAGGTTGGGCTATGATGACATATGTCTTTATACAACCTCATTACTATGTTAATTTGTACTGTTATCAGAACAGTATGGGTTGGTATAAAGGTTGTGAGCTATATGGACGGTATGGTCTTTACTACAACCTCAATACTCATGTACTACTATGTAACTTACTATGTAACGTTACAGACATTATGGGTAGTATATAAAGTTGGCTAGATGGACTGTATGTCTTTAATACAACCCCGCAACTATATGATAACTGTTAGACAGCTACATATGGGTAGGGTAAAAAAGGTTGGTTGGATAGATGGACCATATGTCTTTATTAACAACCTCCAATACATGTTCCTATGTATCTGTTATACAGACATTATGTGGGTAGGGTAATACAGTTGTACTATATGGGACTAGTTCTTTATACAACCTGCCAATACTCTTTACTGATGTACTGTATACGACATTATGGGTGGGGGGATAAAGGTGGGGACTGATGGACGTATGTCTTTACTATAACCTCCATACTATTTTACTAATGTACTGTTATACAGACATTATGGGTAGGGTATAAAAGGGTTGGCTAGATGGATGTATTGTCTTTATACAACCTCAGATACTAATGGTTACTGAATTTATCTGTTTATACGACCACTTATGGGTAGGGTATAAAAGGTTGGACTAGAGTGACAGATTCCGTTTACACCTCCATGAACTATGTTAATATGTACCTGTAACAGACACTATGTGGTAGGGTAGTAAAGGTTAAGTTTGGGAACTCGCTGACCGTATGTCTTTATTACAAACCTCCAATACTATGTTACTCATAGTAACGTGTTAGGCACTGTGGTAAGGTTTAAGGTGGGACTAGATGGACCTATGTCTTTAAGTACATCCCTCCAAACTATGTTAACTGTTCTAACAGAATTATGCGGTTGTGTACTGAAAGGTTTTGACGACTCATATGGACGTCTGTCGTTTATATGCATCACCTCCCAATACTTGTTACTAGGTCACTGTGATCTAACAGACATTATGGTAGGGTATAAAGGTTTGGAGGACTGAGAATGACGTATGTCTTTAATTACAACCTCCAATACTGATGAGTTTTACTGATGTATGTTTATACAGACATTATTGTGTAGGTACAAGGTTGGACTAGATGGACGTATGTCTTTATATTATCATCTCCAATACTATGTAACTCGTTAGAACAGCTTACGAGGTGTAGGGTTTAAAGGGTTGAAGGTTGGACTAGAATGGAGTATGTCTTATACAACTCCAATACTATTTACTATGTAACTGTTATAACAGACATTATGGGTAAGGGTTTAAAGGTAGAACCTAGATGGGACGTATGTCTTTATAACAACCTGCAAGACTATGTAACGTGTTAGACAGCTACATAGTGGGTAGAGTATAAAGAGGTTAAGGTTTAGACTAATGGACGATGTCTTTAATACAACCTCCAATCTATTTTAATGTAACTGGTAAACATGCACTTATGGGTAGGGTATAAAGTTTATTGGGAGGGGCTTGACTATGCAACAGATTAGCACGTTATATTAATAACTACAATAAGTCCAGGGCATGAGGCTTATGACCTATGCGGCAGGATTGACAAGTTAATAACTAATTAATGAGGGGGAATGGAGGGGCTTTGGCCATGCAGGCAGATTATAAACAAGTTATAACTAACATAATAGGGGATGGGAGGCTGACTATGCAGGCAAGTAGACAGGTTAAACGAAAGATTAATAAGGGGAATTGAGGGGCTTGCCCATGAGCGGGCAGATTTGACAATTTATAACTAAAGGAATATAATGGGAAGGGACTTGCTTTGACTATGAGCGATTAGACAAGTTATAACTCATTAAGTAAGGGGAATTGAGGGGCCTTGACCATGCAGCAGATTCAGACGTTTATTAACTAAAATAATGAATTGGGGAATGGAGGGGCTGACCATGCAGACAGATTAAGAAGTTAATAGGCTAAAATAAGAAGGGAAATGGAGGGGCTTGGACTATCTCAGGCGGACTTATACAAGTTCTAACTAAAATAATAGGGTAATGAGGGGGGCTTGACCATGCAGGCAGATTAGACAAGTGTAAACTAAAATAATAAGGGGAATGGAGGGGCTTGACTATGCAGGCAGATTAGACAATTTTGATAACTAAATATAAAGGGGATGAGGGGCGGCTTGACCTGCAGGCAGCTTTTGAGAGTTTATAACTAAAATAACTACGGGAATTGCGAGGGGCTTGACCATGCAGCAGATTAGACAAGTTTTATAACTAAACAGAATACAGGGAATGGCGGGCTTGACCAGCCAGCATATTAGACAAGGTTATAACTAAAATACCATAGGGGAATGGAGGGGCTTGAACTAGCATAAATTAGACCAGTTTATGCTAAAATACTAAGGGGATGGGAGAGGCGTTTTGACTATGCAGCAGATTAGCAGGTTTATAACTAAAATAATAAGGGTAATGGAGGGGCTTGACTATGCACAGGCAGATTAGACAAGTTATATAAACGTAAAATATAAGGGGGAATGAAGGGCTTTGACTTTTGTCAGGCAGATTAGACACGTTATAACTAAAATACTAGGGAAGGGGGGGCGTGACTACTGCAAGCAACTTAGGACAGTTATCACTAAAAAGATAAGGGGAATGGAGGCTGACTATTCAGTCTATTGACAATTATAAACTAAAAATAATAAGGGGAATGGGAGGGGATTGACTATTCAGGCAGTTAGAGTAACAAGTTATAACTAAATAATAAGCGGGAATGTGAGGGGGATTGACTATGCCAAGGCCATTGAACACAAAAATACAATATACCTACAAGAAAAACATAATAAGGGTGAATGGAGGGCTTGACGATGCATACAGTTTACCACAATGTATAACTAAAATAATAAGGGAATGAGTCAAAGGGTAAATTAGTGACTTGCATGACAGATTAGACAGTTATAACTAAATCAAGGGAATGGAGGGGCCTTGACTATGCAGGTAGATTAGACAAGTTATAACTAAAATATAAGGGGAATGGAGGGGCTTTGACTATGCAGGCAGATTAGACAAGTTATCACTAAAATTAATAAAGGGAATAGGGGCTTACTATGTGAACAGATTGAGACAAGTATAACTAAAATAATAAGGGCATGGAGGGGCTTGACTATGCAAGGCAGATAACAAGTTATAACTAAATTCATAAGTGGAATGGAGGGGATTGACTATGCATGCAGATTAACAAGTTTAAACTAATTAATAACAGGGGAATGGAAGGGGCTTGAATATGCCATATGTCTGTATAACAGTTACATAGTCAAAAGTATTGGAGGTTGTTATAAAGACATACGTCCATCTAGTCCAACCTTTATATCCTACCATAATGTTGTATAACAGTTGTACCATAGTATGGAAGGTGTATATAAGGACATACGTCCATCTGTCCAACCTTTATACCCTAACCATAATGTCTGTATAACAGTAGTAAACATAGTATGGAGGTTTGTATAAAGACTACGTCCCATCTAGTCCAACCTTGATTACCCTACCCATAAGGTCTGTAATAACAGTTACATAGAAAATAGTAGTGGAGGTTGTTTAAAGACATACGTCCACCAGTCCAACCTTTATACCCTACCCAGAATGTCTGTTAAACAGTTCATAGTAACATAGTATGGAGGTTTGTATAAGGACATACGTCCATCAAGTCCAACTTTATACCCTACCCATAATGTCTGTATAACAGTTACTAGTAACATAGTACTGGGAGGTTGTTATTAAAGACATACGTCCATCAGTCCAACCTTATACCTACCCATAATGTCTGTATAAACAGTTACATAGTAACAAGTATTGGAGTGTTGTATAAAGACATACGTCCATCTAGTCAAACCTTTATACCCCTACCAAATGTCTGTTAAACAGTTACATCAGTAAACATAGTATTGGAGGGTTATATAAAGACATACGTCCATCTAGCCAAACCTTTATACCCTACCCATAATGTCTGTATTAAACAGTTACATAGTAACATAGTATTGGAGGTTGTATAAAGACATACGTCCAATTCAAGAAACCTTTATACCTACCAAATGTCTGTATTAACAGTTACATAGTAACATAGTCATTGGGGTTGTATAAAGACATACGTCCATCTAGTCCAACCTTTATACCTACCATAATGTCTGTTATAACAGTTACATATGGAACATAGTATGGAGGTTTGTATAAAGACATACGCCATCTAGTCCAACCTGTATACCTACCCATAATGTCTTGTATAACAGTTACATAGTAACCATAGTATTGGGGGTTGTATAAAGACACGTCCATCTAGTCCAACCTTTATACCCTACCATAATGTCTTATAAACAGTTACATAGTAAAATAGTATGGAGGTGTAAAAGACAATACGTCATCTAGTCCAACCTTTATACCCTACCCATGAATGTCTGTATAACAGTACATAGAACCATAGTATTGGATGTTGATATAAGACACAGTCCATCTAGTCCAACCTTTATACCCTACCCATAAGTCTGTTAACACAGTACATAGTACATAGCCATATTGGAGGTTGTATAAAGAATAGTCCATCTAGTCCAAACTTTATACCCTACCATAATGTCTGTATTATACAGTTACATAGTAACTAGTATTGGAGTTTGTGTATATAAAGACATACTCCATCATAGTCCAACCTTATGACCCTACCCATAATGTCTGTGTTATAACAGTTACATAGTAACATAGTATTGGAGGTTGTATAAAGACATACGTCCATCTAGTCCAACCTTTATATCCTACCCATAATGCCTGTTTAACAGGTAAACTTCAGCCACTAAATATTTTTTAAATTTTAAAAACGTTTCTAGCCCACTCTTAAAGCTATTTAATGAACTGGCCATTACCAGATCTGCTGGAAGAAACCTTTTCTAACCTGAAGAATAAAACATATTTTTGGTCTGAATTGTGGCAGTAGTGCAATCATATATTGATCCAGGATGGTTTGTATAATCCCTAACTAGCAGGATCACTTAATTCAGAAGGGGAGAAAGAGCAGCATTACTAAGAGTAACCCAATAAGGACTTCACTGGTTGGGGGAATCAGAGATCCAATCAAATGTCTCAGATACTTTCTTCTAGACGCATCTTTATAGATTATGGTTTATTCAAACTCCTTACTTTCTTTCTTAATTTAACAGACATTTACCTTCCATTCTTTAAACATGGAAAATGTATGAGAAAGAAAGGTAACATTATAAAAATCTTACAAGTGGTTTTAGCTTTGCCTTTAACCTGTATCTGTTGTAAGTGATTTAAATTAATTTCTCTGTTTATGTTTGAGGAAGCATTACAAATAATAAAAATATTAAAAACAGCAATCTTTTTTATAAAAACAATAATAATAAAATAATAAAAACAACAATAATAACAACAGTATTAATAATAATAAAATAATAATAATAAAACAATAGCAGTAATAATAATAAAAAACAACAATAGTAAAAACAACAATAATAATAAAAAACACTAATAATAATAATAATCTTTAATTGGGATAAAGACAAAATGTTAACTAAATGTTAAAAAGATCAGAACATTTTTATTCAAATTGGACAGTAAGGAGATAATGACATATAATAAAGAGATGATGACATAATAAAGAGAGGATGACATATAATAAAGAGATGATGACATATAATAAAGAGAGGATGACATATAATAAAGAGATGATGACATATAATAAAGAGATGATGACATACTAAACCATTTGCATCCTTGATTCCTATGTCAAGACGAGCATTAATAATTAGCACGTTGGTTAGTTACAAGGTTTGAACCTGCCCAAATGCCCAGAGAAATCTCATTTCTTCCTTCTTTATCGGATTTATATGAAGCTAGGGAGCTGATAGTGGTGGAATCTAAAATGGTATTTCCAAGAAGACAAGCTCTATCCATATACAGAGAGATTTTACTTTGTGCTTTTTGGGCAGTATGATTTTTGGGGGGGCACAAATATTTATTTAACTTGTAATTCTCAGCCTTTAAAAAGGAGGCCAACAAATTTAAACCCGGACTGGTCTGTTTATGTTTTGTGGTCTCAGACCCTGGGCAGGAGGACAAAGGTTCCTGACCTGAGACAAATTGAATAAACTGGGGAAATCCAACTTGCATCACTCCAGTCCAACTCCCAGAATCCACCAAAAGCTTATCCTGGGATTTGCAGTTAAACCAGGGTTGGATTTACCATCAAGCACGTCCTAGGGGTACCTGTGGTTGGAGGGTGTGGGCTGATGGCCCAAGCTTTTTGTGCCTACAGGCTTTTGAGAAGTAAATCTGGCCCTGATTTAAACAGGTGGAGGGGTGCAGGCCATATATCTCATAGGTAGGGGGCCTACATGGCTATAAATCTGAACTCTCTATACAGTTGGTACTGCGTAATTGAAGGGATCACATGTTGGCATCTGGATTAAGGGGATCAAGAGGCCGGATCCAATGATGTCTCATCATTGGTAAGAAGGTGGAACTTTAGACCTTGTTAAATCAAGGAAAAAGGCACAGAAAGGCGAAATCCTAATGCTCCTTCCATATAAGGCCCCCTGGTGGTCTCACACCGTTGTCACCCTCATTACGAACTCTCTGTTGGTGGCTGAGTGGCTCCTCTGTTCGTGTGGCCGGAGGTGATTTAGAATATGCAATATGGTGTAAGCGCAGTGGTGGTCGGAAAGGATCCCTGGAGGCTCATTGACTACATTGGGGTTACCATTTACTCCACCAGGAGCCGAAGCATTATTATTGGTCTGAGATGATGTCCATTGGTTTGTCCTCTGACCAGTTCCTAATTTCTGATCCTCCAAGTCTTTTGATTTGTCATAATTAAGCACTTTCCATTGCTGGTTCACCGCCTGCCACCGCTTAAATATCCGATAGACTGAGGGGCCTTCATGAATGATCAAGCCTACAGAGAAACAATGGCAAAACATTATTAGGAAAACAATCAGACAAACAGGCAACAGGATCAACATGTTCTGGTTTTTCTCATGTATTCCCTGGTAATATTTTGAAAGAGACTGGAACAGAAGCTGTTATGATTTCAGGTGGCCCTTCTAATAGAAAGCTTTTCTGATTTTGTACCTTGGGAACTAGACTAAATATAATATATAATAATTGCCACAGATTCTTCTACAAATGAATATTACAGATATACCGTGACCTGGATGGATGAATATTACAGATATACCGTGACCTGGATGAATTTAATGTAGTATAATGTTGATTAAATATAATATATAATAGTGTAATATAGATTAAATTTAATTGATAGTTACCGGAAAATGTAATTTAGTAGCAATGTTAAAGAGCAATTATTCTCCCAACCTTTCTGCTCCCCTACCCAGGGGAAGTTTGGGTCCTGTCTTTTAAACAGCTGTTTGTGCGTATGTTTCCTTCATACGTGTCATCAGATGTTTAAAAACACTTGATTGCAGAAGGCCTCTTACCACACGGGCCCCCCCAAGGTTACAGGGGGGGGCGGGGGCGGTAGTATGGACATCTTGGAAATGAAAAGAGAGTTGAGAGAAGAGCAACTAAATTAAGAAGTGTAATGACTATACAGGTAGATTAGTTATGGCTGTTTACATTGGAGAGCGACATTTGCATGGGGACACAATCACTTTATATAAATATATTAATGGCCCATACAATGAACTCTCCGGTGCATTGTTCACTTATAGGTCATATCAGAGGACACGTGGACATCCTTTAAGTTTGGAAGAAAAGAAGTTTCGTCTTCAGGTTAGGAAAGGTTTCTTTACAGTGAGAACGGTGACACTGTGGAACTGTCTTCCAGCAGATGTGGTAATGGCAAGTTCATTGAATAACTTTAAAAAGTTTCTAAAAGTAAAAAATATTGAAAACTACTGGTATTAATACTACATATAGTTCTGGTTGATCCAAGGATAGTTTCCAAATACCTGAAAGCAGAATAAATGTTTAATTGCCTCTTCACACTGTTTTTCCCCCCCTATCCTCTGGATGAATGTTTGACAGGTATTAAGGCTAAGCAGGTTGAACAAGATGAAAGTATGTCTTTATTCAACCTCCAATACTATGTTACTATGTAACTGTTATAATAAAGAGAGGATGGACATACTAACGAGAGGAAATGACATATAATAAAGAGATGATGACCTATACTACAGAGAGGATACATAAAAGAGAGGATGACTAATAATAAAGAGATGATTACATATAATAAAGAGATGTTACATATAATAAAGAGAGGATGACATAATAAGAGAGGATGACATTAATAAAGAGAGGATGACATATATAACGATGATGATGACAATATAATAAAAGATGATGACATATAATAAAGATAGGAATCCATATAAGAAAGATATGATCCAGATAATAAAGAGATGATTACATATAATAAAGAGAGGATGACATAATAAAGAGAGGATGACTATAATAAGAGATGATGACATATAATTAAGAGAGGATGACATATAATAAAGAGGGATGACATAATACACAGAGGATGAACATATAAATAAAAGTTTATGACATAATAATAAAGAGATGATGCATCTAAACCATTTGCATCCTTATTCTATGTCAAGACGACATTAATAATGCACTTGTTAGTTTAACAAGGGTTTGAACCTGCCCAAAAGGGCCCGATACATCTCATTTCTTCCTTCTTTATCGGATTTATATGATCTAGGGAGCTGATAGTGGTGGAATCTAAATGGTATTTCCAAGAAGACAGCTCTATCCATATACAGAGATATTTTACTTTGTGCTTTTTGGGCAGTATGGATTTTTTTGGGGGGGGGCACACTATTATTTAACTTGGTAATTCTCAGCCTTTAAAAAGGAGGCCAACAAATTTAAACCCGGACTTGGTCTGTTTTGTTTTGTGGTCTCAGACCCTGGGCAGGAGGACAAAGGTTCCTGACCTGAGACAATTGAATAAACTGGGGAAAATCCAACTTGTCATCACTCCATTCCAACTCCCAGAATCCAACCAAAAGCTTTATCCTGGTATTTGCATTTAAACCAGGGTTGGATTTACCAGCAAGCACATTCCTAGGGGTACCTTGTTTGGAGGGTGTGGTGCTGATGTCCCAAGCTTTTTTTTGCCTACAGCTTTTGAGAGTAAATCTGGCCCTGATTTACACAGGTTGAGGTTGCAAGGCCTATATCCTCAGCGGTAGGGGGCCTACATGGCTAAAATCTGACTCTCTATACAGTTGGTACTGCGAATTGAGGGATCCTGTTGGCATCTGGGATTAAGGGGATCAGAGGCGATCCATGATGTCTCATCATTTGTAAGAAGGTGGAACTTTAGACCTTGTTAAATCCCAAGGAAAAAGGCACAGAAAGGCGAAATCCTAATGCTCTCCTTCCATATAAGGCCCCCTGGTGGTCTCACAAAACCACCTTCGTCACCCAAAAAAAACCACCCCTCATTACGAACTCCCTGTTGGCGGCTGAGTGCCTCTCTGTTCGTGTGGCCGGATGTGATTTTAGAATATGCATATGGTGTAAGCTCGTGGTGGTCGGAAAGGATCCCTGGAGGCTCATTGACTACAATTGGTTACCATTTCTCCCAGGAGCCGAAGCATTATTATTGGTCTGAGATATGTCCATTGGTTTGTCCTCTGACCAGTTCCTAATTTCTGATCCGCCAAGTCTTTTATTTGTCATAATTAAGCACTTTCCATTGCTGGTTCAACCGCCTGCCACCGCTTAAATATCGCGATAGACAGGGGCCTTCATGAATGATCAAGCCTCAGAGAACAATGGCAAATAATTATTAGGAAAACATCATGACAAACACAGGCAACAGGATCACATGTCTGGTTTTTTCTATGTCATTCCCTGGTAAATATTTTGAAGAGACGGAACAGAAGCTGTTGTGAATTTCAGGTGGCCCTTCTAATAGAAAGCTTTTCTGATTTTGTACCTTGAACTAGACTAAATAATAATATATAATAATTGCCACAGATTCTTCTACATTCATTCTGAATAGATAAACCAGTCGGATGACTAGCCGAAATGTATTCAAGAACTAAACTTCAGTCCATTGAATCTAATTGAATACAACAGATATACCATGAACCTTGATGGATGATATTCAGATATACCGTGACCTGGATGGATGAATATTACAGATAGACCGTGACCTGGATGGATGAATTTACAGATATACCATGACCTGGGATGGATGAAAATATTACAGTATACCGTGACCTGGATGGATGAATATTACGATAGACCGTTACTGGATGGATGACATTTCCAGATAGCCGTGACCTGGATGATGAATATTACAGATATAACCGTGACCCTGGATGAATGACTATTACAGATATACCGTGACCTGGATGGATGAATATTACAGATATACCATGACCTGGATGGATGAAATTTACATATATACCGTGACATGTATGCTGAATATTCAGATAGACGTGACCTGATGGATGAAATATTCACAGATTACCGGTGACTTGATGCAGGAATATTACAGATATTACCGTGACCTGGATGGAGGAATATTACCGATATACCCCGTGACCTGGATGGATGAATATTACAGATATGCCCTGACCTGGAGGATGAATATTAGGATATAACCATGAACTTGATGATGAATATTACAGATATACGTGACCCTGGATGAATGCATATTACAGATAAACCCATGACCTGGATGGATGACTATTACAGATATAACCGTGACTGGATGAATGAATATTACGATATAACGTGACCTGGATGGATAATATTACAGATATACCATGACCTTGATGGATGAATATTACAATATCACCGTGACTGATGAATATTACGATATCACCGTGACCTATGGATGAATCGTACAGATAATACCGTACCTGATGGATGAATATTACAGATATACCCGTGACCTGGATGAATATTACCGATGACCGTGACCTGGATGGATTAATATTATACAGATAACCATGACCCTGGATGGATGAATATTACAGATATAAACCGTGACCTGGATGAATATTACAGATATAAAAACGTGACCTGGATAACTATTACGATATACCATGACCTGATGGATGAATATTAGAGATATACCTTGACGTGGATGTAGAATATTACAGATATACCGTGACCTGAGGATGAATATTACATATATACCGTGGACCTGGATGGATGAATATGACAGTATAGCCATGACCTGGATGGATGAATATTACAGATACCGTGCCCTGGATGAATATTACCGATATACGTGACCTGTATGGATGAATATACAGATATACCGTGACCCCCTGGATGATGAATTTAGAGATATACCGTGACGTGGATGGTGAATATTACAGACTATAACCGTACCTGGATTGGATGAATATTACAGATATACCGTGACCTGGATGGATGAATATTAGGAGATTAAACCGTGACGTTGAGGGATGAATTTACAGATCTACCGTGACTGGATGGATGTATTACAGATATCCCGTGACCTGGATGGATGATATTACAGTATATATGCCGTGACCTGGATGGATGAATATTACAGATATACCGTGACCTGGATGAATGAATATTACAGATATACCCGTGACCTGGATGGATTAATATTAACGATAATACCGTGACCCTGGTCTGGATGCATTTACGGATTACCATGACCTGATGGATGAATTTTGATATACCTGACCTGTATGAATGAATATTACGGATACCGTGACGTGGATGGATGAATATTACAATGATACCGTGAACCTGGGGATGAATCTTACAGATATACCGTGCCTGGATGGTATGAATATTACGATATACCGTGACGTGGATGTGAATATGACGATATACCGTAACTGGATGAATGAATATTACAATATACCGTGACGGGGTGGTATGACTACCATATTACTCGATATACACCTAGTTTTTCAGGCTGAAAAATCAGCCTGAAACTCGGACTCGGTTTATACTCGAGTCACTACTTCCTGAGCATCCGGCACCGCCGATCCTTCTGTGGTACTGGCGCCCGGCTGACGTCACTTCCCGGCGCCAAGCCCGGCGCCGGGCAGTAACCTCAGCAGCGCGCCAGTGCACAGTGCACGAAAAGATCGCGCGTGGCTGCCGAATGCTCAGGATACTGCACCTGCCAGGAAGGAGGAGGAGGAGGAGTAGCCCACAGAAGAAGAGACACAGGGAACCACAGAAGAGACCGAGCCCACAGGAGAAGAGACCACAGGAGACGAGACAGGTAAACAAACTGAACTGGTTGGGAGGGTGAGGGGGGCATTCAGATTGTTGGGAACCTAAAACTCCAGCTTCTTTAATTAGCTGGAGTTGTAGTTTCCAAACATCTGTATGCCAAGTGAGGTGGCCATTCAAGATGTTTGAAACTACAACTTCAGCTATAAAGCATGCTGGGAGTTTAGTTCCCAAAACATCTTGAATGCCAATTGAGGGTGGCATTCAAGATTTTTGGAAACTACAACTCCCAGCATGCTTTATTAGGCTGGGAGTGTCGTTTCCAAACATCTTGATGTCAGTTTCTACCCTCGGTTTATACTCGAGTCAACAACTTTATTACTAGCTTAGCTTGAAATTGGGTACCCCAAACAAAAACCCTCGGTTTTTATAACTCGTATAGCCGGTATTACAGCCTATACCGTGACCTGATGAATACATAGTACAGATATACTGTGACCCTGGATGATGAATCTTATTACAGATATACCGTGACCTGGATGGTGAATTTACAGATATACCGTGACCTGGTTGGATGCATATTCAGATATACCATGCCTGGATGGATGAATATTAACAGAGTACCGTGACCTGTTATGAATGAATTTACAGATTACCGTGACTGGATAGATGAATATTACAGATATACTGTGACCTGGATATGAAATATTACAGAATACCTGACCTGGATGGATGCATATTACAGATATACCGTGACCTGGATGAATGAATATTACAGATGACCGTGACCTGGATGAATGAATATTACAGCTAGAATACCGTGACCTTGATGGATAATATTACAGATATACCATGACCGGATGGATGAATATTACAGATATACCGTTGACCTGATGATGAATATTACAGATATACCGTACCTGGATGAATGACTATTATAGATATACCCGTGACCTGGATGAATAAATATTACGATATACAGTGACCTGGATGACTAAATATTACCAGATATACCGTTACCTGGATGAATGAATATTACATAACGCGTGACCTTGATGGATGAATCTTACAATATACATGACCTGGAATGGATGATATTACCGAATATAAACCGTGCCTGGATGGATATATTAACAGATACTACTCGTGACCTGATGGAATGAATATACAGATATCCCGTGACCTGATGAATGAAATTACAGATATACACTGTGGACCTGGATGAATGAAGATTCAGCTAACCATGACCTGGATGGATGAATATTCCGCTATCCGTGACCTGATGAATGAATATTTACAGATTATACCGTGACCTGGATAGACCGTGGCCTGGAAACTGTGATGTGAATTGTTACTGTCTAGATATTTATACGCGTGACCTGTACATGGATTTGGACAATATCTCACAGATATCCCTCGGTGGACGCCTGTTGGTATGAATGGCCAATAGTTACAGATTTATACCGTGACCTGGATGATTAATATTACAGCTATCCGGACCTGGATGGATTGAATATTAACAGATATTCCCGTGAACCTGGATGGATGATATTACAGCTAAACCGTGACCCTTGGATGAAATGAATATTACAGATATACCGTGACCTGGATAGATGAATATTAGACATGATACTACCCAGTGACGCTGGATGGATGAATATTACAGATATACCGTGACCTGATGGATGAATATTACAGATTACCGTGCCTTGCATTTGAAATGAATATTATATCAGACGGCCACTACCTCATTCGCTGTCATGTGCCACTTGGTGGGACTTAACTAAACTCTGTTGTACTAGGCAAGTGCGATGAAGATGTGTAGACCATCTGACCGTTACTGGACTCTGGAATTGAATAGTACTAGATTATGATCGTGTTCCTGGCGGTGACTCGGTGGTATGATATGGACATATTATCAGAGGATCAGTTAACACGACTTTATGATCTTGACCTGGATGGATTGAATATTACAGAATTATACCGGACCGGGGATGAAATGCATATATACCGTGTACCTGGTCTGGATGAATACTTACAGAATACCGTGAACCTGGATGAATGAATTTACAGCTATAAACCGTGAACCTTGATGGATAATATTACAGAGAGACCGTGACCTGGATGGCTGAACTATTACAGATATACCGTTGACCTCGATGAATGAATCTTACAGATATCCCTTACCTGGATGGATGATATCTACAGATATACCGTGGACCTGGATGGATGAATAACAGATATACTGTAGACCTTGATGGCTGAATATTACAGATTACCGTGACCTAGTGAATGACTATTCAGCTATACCGTGACCTGATGGATAATGGTACAGATATACCCGTGACCTGGATGAATGAATATTACAGATATACCGTGACCTGGATGGATGAATATTACGATATACCGTGACCTGGATGGAATGAATATCTACAGATAATCCGTGACCTGTGATGGGGGGGGAGAAGATTACAATATACCGGGTTGGCCTTTTATTGGATGAATCTTACAGCTATACCGTGACCTGGGATGGATAATATTCAGATAGAACCGTATCCTGGATTGGAGGGTGGTTAGGGATGGTTGAGCAGAGATATGCGCTAACCCTGGAGAATGAATATTACAGATATACCGTGAACCTGGATGATAATATTACGATATCCGTGACCTGGATGGATGAATATTACAGATATACCGTGAACCTGGAGAATGAATATTACAGATATACCCGTGACCTGGATGGATGAATATTACAGATAGACCGTGACCTGGATGGATAATAGTACAGATATACCGTGACCTGGATGGATATATTACAGATCTCCGTTACCTGGATGAAGAATATTACAGATATACCCGTGACCTGGATGGATGAATATTTACAGATATACCGGGACCTGGATGGATGAATATTACGATATACCGTGACCCTGGATGAATGAATATTACAGATATACCGTGACCTGGATGAATAATATTAATATAACGTGACCTGGATGGATGAATATTACAGATTACCGTTGACCTGGAATGGATGAAATATTACAGATATACCGTGACCTGAGGATGATCTTACAGATATACCGTGACCTGGATGGAATGAATATTACAGATAGACCGTGACCTGGAATGGATGAAGATTACAGATATACGTGACCTGGATGGATGCATATTACAGATATAACCGTGACCTGGATGAATGAATAATTACGATATACCGTGACCTGATGGATGAATAGTAACAGATATACCGTGACCTGATGGATGAATATTACAGATAATACCGTGACCTGGATGAATGAATTTAAGATATCCCGTTCGCTGGATGGATGAATATTACATATATACCGTGACCTGATGGATGAATATTACAGATATACCGTGACCTGGATGGAGGAATATTACAGATATAACCGTGACCTGGATGGATGAATATTACAGATATACCGTGACCTGGATGGATGAATATTACATGATATACCGTGACCCTGGATGAATGAAGATTACAGATAATACCGGGACCTGGATGGATGAATATTACAGATATACCGTGACCTAGGATGGATGAATATGACGATAGACCGTGACCTGGATGGAGATATACCGATATACCGTGACCCTGGATGGGATGAATATTACAGATATACCGTGACCTGGATGGATTAATATTACAGATATACCGTACCTGGATGGATGAATATTACGATATACCGTGACCTGGAGGGATGAATTTACAGATATACGTGACCTGATGGATGATATACGATATATAAACCGTGACCTGATGCTGAATATACAGATATACGTGAACCCTGGATGGATAATATTACAGATATACCGTGACCAATGGAATGGATGAATATTTACCGATATACCGGACTGGATGAATGAATAGTCCGATAATACCGTGACCTGGATGGATGAATATTACAGATAGCCCGTGACCTGGAGGATGAAATTACAGATATACCGTGACCTGGATGGAATGAATTTACAGATATACCGTGACCTGGATGATGAATATTAACAGATTACCGTGACCTGAGGGATGAATATTCAGATTTACCGTGCCTGGTGGATTGAATATTACAGATTAACCCGTGGACCTGAATGAATGAATATAACAGATATACCATGACGGATGAATGAATATTACAATTATAGACATGACCTGGATTGATAATATTACAGATATAAATACCGTGACCTGGATGGATGAATATACAGATTACCGTTCCCTGGATGGAAGGACTATTACGATTATACCCGTGACCTTGAGATGAATATTACAGATAACCGTGACCTGACAGATGAATATTTCAGATATACCGTGCCTGGATGGATGAAATATTACAGATATACCGGTGACCTGATGCATGAAGATTACAGATATACCGTGAACCTGGATGGATGAATATTACAGATATACCATGACCCTGGATGGATGAAATCTACAGATTCCGTGATCCTGGAGAATAATATTACAGATATACCGGACCGTGACCTGGATGGATGAATATTACAGATATAACCGTGAACTGGATGGATGAATATTACAGATAATCATACGTGACCTGGATGGATGAATCGTAAGATATACCGTTGGAAAACCCCCCCCGGATGATGCACATTTACAGATATACCGTGACTGGATGGAATGAATATTACGATCTAACCGTGACCTGGATGAAGGAATTCAGATATAACGTGACCTAGGATGATGAATATTTAAGATATACCTGTGACCTGGATGGATGCCTATTACAGATTACCATGACCTGATGGATGAATATTACAGATATACGTGACCTGGATGGATGATATTACAGATATACCGTGACCTTGATTTAAATTAATATTACAGATATCCGTGACCTGGAGGATGAATATTACAGAATATACCGTGACCCTGGATGAATATTACAGATATACCGTACCTGGATGGGATATATACACATATACCGGACCTGGATGGCTGAATATTACAGATCTACCGTGACCTGGATGGATGAATATTACGATTAACCGTGTCTGGATGAATGAATAATTACAGATATACCGTGCCTGGATGGATGAATTTACAGATATACCAGTGACCTGGATTGGATAATATTACGATATCCCGTGACCCTGGAAATGAATTACTCTGACAGATATCCCGTGACCTGGATGAATGAATATTACATATATAACAATGACCTGGATGGATTAATATTACAGATATACCGTGACCTGGATGGGATGAATAATTAATATATACCGTGACCTGAGATGAATATTTACAGATATACCATACCGAACCTGATGGATGAATAGTACGATAGACCGGACCTGGATATGAATATTAACAATTATCCCGTGACCTGATGGATGTAATATTACAGATATACCGTGACCCCTGGATAGAATATTTTACAGATATACCGTGACCTGGGATGGATGATATACAGATAATACCGATGACCTGGATGGATGAATATTACAGATATCCGTGACCTGGATAATGAATATTACACCAGATATCCCTGACCTGGATGGATTAATATACAGATAACCGTGACCTGGATGGATTGATATTACGATATACAACCGTGACCTTGGATGGATGAAATATACGATATACCGTGACCTGGATGGACATGAATATTACAGATATACCGTGACCTGATGGAATGAATATTCAGATATACCCGTGACCCTGGATGGATGAATATTTACAGATATCCCGTGGACCTGGATGGATGATATTACAGATCTACCGTGACCTGGATGAATGAATATTCAGCTATACCGTGACCTGGATTGACTGAATAGTCCACAGATATAATAACCACCGTGAACCTGGTGGATGATATTACAGATTACCATGACCTGGATGGATGAATATTAACAGAATATACCGTGACCTGGAATGAATGAAGATTACAGATATACCGTGACCTGAATGAATGAATTTACAGATATACCGTGGAACTGGATGGATGAATATACCGATATACCGTGACCTGGATGATCTTACAGATATACCGTGACCTGGATGATGACTATTACAGATATCCGTGACCTGGATGAATGAATATTACAGATATACGTGACCTGATGGATGAATATTACAGATACACACCGTGACCTGGATGGATAATATTCCAGATATACCGTTTACCTTGAATGATGAAGATTACAGATAGACCCGTACCTGGATGGATGAATTATTAAAGATATACGTACCTGGATGGATGACTATTACAGATATACCACCGTGACCCTGGATGAATGAAATTACAGATATACCATGACCTGGATGGATGAATAGTACAGATATACCGTGACCTGGATGATGAATATTACAGATATACCGTGACCTGGATGGATAATATTACAGATTACCGTTGCCCTGGATGTATGAATATTACAGACTACGATACACCGTAAACCTGGATGGCTTGATATTACAGATCTCCCGTGACCTAATGATGAAGATGAACAGATAATACCATGAACCTGGGCATTGTATGAATATTACAGATATACGTGACTATATGGATAATATTACAGAATAGACCGTGACCTGGATAATGAATATTACAGATATAACCTTTGACCTGGATTGGATGAATATTACAGATATACGTGACCTGGACTGAATGAATATTACAGAATAACCGTGACCGGATGGAATGAATATTACAGATATACCGTGACCTGGATGGATGAATTTACACAGATAACCGTGACCTGGAATAATGTTAACTGTAGTATAAATGTTGAATAATTAATATATAATAGTGTAATATAGATTAAATGTAATGATAGTTACCTAAATGTATTTTAGTAGCAATGTTAAAGAGCAATTATTCTCCCAACCTTTCTGCTCCCCTAACCCCAGGGGAAGTATCGGGTTCCTGTCCTTTAAACACTTTTGTGCGTATGTTTCACTTCATACGTGTCATCAGATGTTAAAACACTGTGATTGCCGAAGGCCTCTTACACACGCGCACGGGCCCCCCCAAGGTTACGGGGGGGCGGGGGCGGTATATGGACATCTTTTATGAAAAGAGAGTTGAGGAGAAGAGCAACTAAATTAAAAGAAGTGATGACTATACCGGTAGATTAGTTATGGCTGTTTTACATTGGAGAGCGCATTTGTCATGGGACACATCACTTTATATAAATATATAAGGGCCCTACAAACTAACTCTCCTGTGCATGTTCACTAATAGTCATATCAGAGGTACACGGGACATCCTTTAAGTTGGAAGAAAAGAGTTTCGTTCTTCAGGTTATGAATGTTTCTTATAGTGCAACGGTGACACTGTGGAACTGTCTTCCAGCATATGTGGGTACTTGCAATTCATTTAAATAACTTCAAAAAGTTTATAAAAGTTAAAATAGGAAAACTACTGGTATTAATACTACATATAGTTCTGGTTGATCCAAGGAATAGTTCCAATACCTGTAAAGCAGAATAAATGTTTATTGCCTCTTTCACACTGTTTTTCCCCCCTTACCTCTGGATGAATGATTGACAGGTATTAGGCCTAACAGGTTTGAACAAGTGAAAGTATGGTCCTTTATGTATGTCTTTATTCAACCTCCAATACTATGTTACTATGTAACTGTTAGACAGACATTATGGGTAGGGTATAAAGGTTTAACTAGATGAAAGTATGTCTTTATTCAACCTCCAATACTATGTTACTTAATAAAGAGAGGATGGACATACTAACGAGAGGAAATGACATATAATAAAGAGATGATGACCTATACTACAGAGAGGATACATAAAAGAGAGGATGACTAATAATAAAGAGATGATTACATATAATAAAGAGATGTTACATATAATAAAGAGAGGATGACATAATAAGAGAGGATGACATTAATAAAGAGAGGATGACATATATAACGATGATGATGACAATATAATAAAAGATGATGACATATAATAAAGATAGGAATCCATATAAGAAAGATATGATCCAGATAATAAAGAGATGATTACATATAATAAAGAGAGGATGACATAATAAAGAGAGGATGACTATAATAAGAGATGATGACATATAATTAAGAGAGGATGACATATAATAAAGAGGGATGACATAATACACAGAGGATGAACATATAAATAAAAGTTTATGACATAATAATAAAGAGATGATGCATCTAAACCATTTGCATCCTTATTCTATGTCAAGACGACATTAATAATGCACTTGTTAGTTTAACAAGGGTTTGAACCTGCCCAAAAGGGCCCGATACATCTCATTTCTTCCTTCTTTATCGGATTTATATGATCTAGGGAGCTGATAGTGGTGGAATCTAAATGGTATTTCCAAGAAGACAGCTCTATCCATATACAGAGATATTTTACTTTGTGCTTTTTGGGCAGTATGGATTTTTTTGGGGGGGGGCACACTATTATTTAACTTGGTAATTCTCAGCCTTTAAAAAGGAGGCCAACAAATTTAAACCCGGACTTGGTCTGTTTTGTTTTGTGGTCTCAGACCCTGGGCAGGAGGACAAAGGTTCCTGACCTGAGACAATTGAATAAACTGGGGAAAATCCAACTTGTCATCACTCCATTCCAACTCCCAGAATCCAACCAAAAGCTTTATCCTGGTATTTGCATTTAAACCAGGGTTGGATTTACCAGCAAGCACATTCCTAGGGGTACCTTGTTTGGAGGGTGTGGTGCTGATGTCCCAAGCTTTTTTTTGCCTACAGCTTTTGAGAGTAAATCTGGCCCTGATTTACACAGGTTGAGGTTGCAAGGCCTATATCCTCAGCGGTAGGGGGCCTACATGGCTAAAATCTGACTCTCTATACAGTTGGTACTGCGAATTGAGGGATCCTGTTGGCATCTGGGATTAAGGGGATCAGAGGCGATCCATGATGTCTCATCATTTGTAAGAAGGTGGAACTTTAGACCTTGTTAAATCCCAAGGAAAAAGGCACAGAAAGGCGAAATCCTAATGCTCTCCTTCCATATAAGGCCCCCTGGTGGTCTCACAAAACCACCTTCGTCACCCAAAAAAAACCACCCCTCATTACGAACTCCCTGTTGGCGGCTGAGTGCCTCTCTGTTCGTGTGGCCGGATGTGATTTTAGAATATGCATATGGTGTAAGCTCGTGGTGGTCGGAAAGGATCCCTGGAGGCTCATTGACTACAATTGGTTACCATTTCTCCCAGGAGCCGAAGCATTATTATTGGTCTGAGATATGTCCATTGGTTTGTCCTCTGACCAGTTCCTAATTTCTGATCCGCCAAGTCTTTTATTTGTCATAATTAAGCACTTTCCATTGCTGGTTCAACCGCCTGCCACCGCTTAAATATCGCGATAGACAGGGGCCTTCATGAATGATCAAGCCTCAGAGAACAATGGCAAATAATTATTAGGAAAACATCATGACAAACACAGGCAACAGGATCACATGTCTGGTTTTTTCTATGTCATTCCCTGGTAAATATTTTGAAGAGACGGAACAGAAGCTGTTGTGAATTTCAGGTGGCCCTTCTAATAGAAAGCTTTTCTGATTTTGTACCTTGAACTAGACTAAATAATAATATATAATAATTGCCACAGATTCTTCTACATTCATTCTGAATAGATAAACCAGTCGGATGACTAGCCGAAATGTATTCAAGAACTAAACTTCAGTCCATTGAATCTAATTGAATACAACAGATATACCATGAACCTTGATGGATGATATTCAGATATACCGTGACCTGGATGGATGAATATTACAGATAGACCGTGACCTGGATGGATGAATTTACAGATATACCATGACCTGGGATGGATGAAAATATTACAGTATACCGTGACCTGGATGGATGAATATTACGATAGACCGTTACTGGATGGATGACATTTCCAGATAGCCGTGACCTGGATGATGAATATTACAGATATAACCGTGACCCTGGATGAATGACTATTACAGATATACCGTGACCTGGATGGATGAATATTACAGATATACCATGACCTGGATGGATGAAATTTACATATATACCGTGACATGTATGCTGAATATTCAGATAGACGTGACCTGATGGATGAAATATTCACAGATTACCGGTGACTTGATGCAGGAATATTACAGATATTACCGTGACCTGGATGGAGGAATATTACCGATATACCCCGTGACCTGGATGGATGAATATTACAGATATGCCCTGACCTGGAGGATGAATATTAGGATATAACCATGAACTTGATGATGAATATTACAGATATACGTGACCCTGGATGAATGCATATTACAGATAAACCCATGACCTGGATGGATGACTATTACAGATATAACCGTGACTGGATGAATGAATATTACGATATAACGTGACCTGGATGGATAATATTACAGATATACCATGACCTTGATGGATGAATATTACAATATCACCGTGACTGATGAATATTACGATATCACCGTGACCTATGGATGAATCGTACAGATAATACCGTACCTGATGGATGAATATTACAGATATACCCGTGACCTGGATGAATATTACCGATGACCGTGACCTGGATGGATTAATATTATACAGATAACCATGACCCTGGATGGATGAATATTACAGATATAAACCGTGACCTGGATGAATATTACAGATATAAAAACGTGACCTGGATAACTATTACGATATACCATGACCTGATGGATGAATATTAGAGATATACCTTGACGTGGATGTAGAATATTACAGATATACCGTGACCTGAGGATGAATATTACATATATACCGTGGACCTGGATGGATGAATATGACAGTATAGCCATGACCTGGATGGATGAATATTACAGATACCGTGCCCTGGATGAATATTACCGATATACGTGACCTGTATGGATGAATATACAGATATACCGTGACCCCCTGGATGATGAATTTAGAGATATACCGTGACGTGGATGGTGAATATTACAGACTATAACCGTACCTGGATTGGATGAATATTACAGATATACCGTGACCTGGATGGATGAATATTAGGAGATTAAACCGTGACGTTGAGGGATGAATTTACAGATCTACCGTGACTGGATGGATGTATTACAGATATCCCGTGACCTGGATGGATGATATTACAGTATATATGCCGTGACCTGGATGGATGAATATTACAGATATACCGTGACCTGGATGAATGAATATTACAGATATACCCGTGACCTGGATGGATTAATATTAACGATAATACCGTGACCCTGGTCTGGATGCATTTACGGATTACCATGACCTGATGGATGAATTTTGATATACCTGACCTGTATGAATGAATATTACGGATACCGTGACGTGGATGGATGAATATTACAATGATACCGTGAACCTGGGGATGAATCTTACAGATATACCGTGCCTGGATGGTATGAATATTACGATATACCGTGACGTGGATGTGAATATGACGATATACCGTAACTGGATGAATGAATATTACAATATACCGTGACGGGGTGGTATGACTACCATATTACTCGATATACACCTAGTTTTTCAGGCTGAAAAATCAGCCTGAAACTCGGACTCGGTTTATACTCGAGTCACTACTTCCTGAGCATCCGGCACCGCCGATCCTTCTGTGGTACTGGCGCCCGGCTGACGTCACTTCCCGGCGCCAAGCCCGGCGCCGGGCAGTAACCTCAGCAGCGCGCCAGTGCACAGTGCACGAAAAGATCGCGCGTGGCTGCCGAATGCTCAGGATACTGCACCTGCCAGGAAGGAGGAGGAGGAGGAGTAGCCCACAGAAGAAGAGACACAGGGAACCACAGAAGAGACCGAGCCCACAGGAGAAGAGACCACAGGAGACGAGACAGGTAAACAAACTGAACTGGTTGGGAGGGTGAGGGGGGCATTCAGATTGTTGGGAACCTAAAACTCCAGCTTCTTTAATTAGCTGGAGTTGTAGTTTCCAAACATCTGTATGCCAAGTGAGGTGGCCATTCAAGATGTTTGAAACTACAACTTCAGCTATAAAGCATGCTGGGAGTTTAGTTCCCAAAACATCTTGAATGCCAATTGAGGGTGGCATTCAAGATTTTTGGAAACTACAACTCCCAGCATGCTTTATTAGGCTGGGAGTGTCGTTTCCAAACATCTTGATGTCAGTTTCTACCCTCGGTTTATACTCGAGTCAACAACTTTATTACTAGCTTAGCTTGAAATTGGGTACCCCAAACAAAAACCCTCGGTTTTTATAACTCGTATAGCCGGTATTACAGCCTATACCGTGACCTGATGAATACATAGTACAGATATACTGTGACCCTGGATGATGAATCTTATTACAGATATACCGTGACCTGGATGGTGAATTTACAGATATACCGTGACCTGGTTGGATGCATATTCAGATATACCATGCCTGGATGGATGAATATTAACAGAGTACCGTGACCTGTTATGAATGAATTTACAGATTACCGTGACTGGATAGATGAATATTACAGATATACTGTGACCTGGATATGAAATATTACAGAATACCTGACCTGGATGGATGCATATTACAGATATACCGTGACCTGGATGAATGAATATTACAGATGACCGTGACCTGGATGAATGAATATTACAGCTAGAATACCGTGACCTTGATGGATAATATTACAGATATACCATGACCGGATGGATGAATATTACAGATATACCGTTGACCTGATGATGAATATTACAGATATACCGTACCTGGATGAATGACTATTATAGATATACCCGTGACCTGGATGAATAAATATTACGATATACAGTGACCTGGATGACTAAATATTACCAGATATACCGTTACCTGGATGAATGAATATTACATAACGCGTGACCTTGATGGATGAATCTTACAATATACATGACCTGGAATGGATGATATTACCGAATATAAACCGTGCCTGGATGGATATATTAACAGATACTACTCGTGACCTGATGGAATGAATATACAGATATCCCGTGACCTGATGAATGAAATTACAGATATACACTGTGGACCTGGATGAATGAAGATTCAGCTAACCATGACCTGGATGGATGAATATTCCGCTATCCGTGACCTGATGAATGAATATTTACAGATTATACCGTGACCTGGATAGACCGTGGCCTGGAAACTGTGATGTGAATTGTTACTGTCTAGATATTTATACGCGTGACCTGTACATGGATTTGGACAATATCTCACAGATATCCCTCGGTGGACGCCTGTTGGTATGAATGGCCAATAGTTACAGATTTATACCGTGACCTGGATGATTAATATTACAGCTATCCGGACCTGGATGGATTGAATATTAACAGATATTCCCGTGAACCTGGATGGATGATATTACAGCTAAACCGTGACCCTTGGATGAAATGAATATTACAGATATACCGTGACCTGGATAGATGAATATTAGACATGATACTACCCAGTGACGCTGGATGGATGAATATTACAGATATACCGTGACCTGATGGATGAATATTACAGATTACCGTGCCTTGCATTTGAAATGAATATTATATCAGACGGCCACTACCTCATTCGCTGTCATGTGCCACTTGGTGGGACTTAACTAAACTCTGTTGTACTAGGCAAGTGCGATGAAGATGTGTAGACCATCTGACCGTTACTGGACTCTGGAATTGAATAGTACTAGATTATGATCGTGTTCCTGGCGGTGACTCGGTGGTATGATATGGACATATTATCAGAGGATCAGTTAACACGACTTTATGATCTTGACCTGGATGGATTGAATATTACAGAATTATACCGGACCGGGGATGAAATGCATATATACCGTGTACCTGGTCTGGATGAATACTTACAGAATACCGTGAACCTGGATGAATGAATTTACAGCTATAAACCGTGAACCTTGATGGATAATATTACAGAGAGACCGTGACCTGGATGGCTGAACTATTACAGATATACCGTTGACCTCGATGAATGAATCTTACAGATATCCCTTACCTGGATGGATGATATCTACAGATATACCGTGGACCTGGATGGATGAATAACAGATATACTGTAGACCTTGATGGCTGAATATTACAGATTACCGTGACCTAGTGAATGACTATTCAGCTATACCGTGACCTGATGGATAATGGTACAGATATACCCGTGACCTGGATGAATGAATATTACAGATATACCGTGACCTGGATGGATGAATATTACGATATACCGTGACCTGGATGGAATGAATATCTACAGATAATCCGTGACCTGTGATGGGGGGGGAGAAGATTACAATATACCGGGTTGGCCTTTTATTGGATGAATCTTACAGCTATACCGTGACCTGGGATGGATAATATTCAGATAGAACCGTATCCTGGATTGGAGGGTGGTTAGGGATGGTTGAGCAGAGATATGCGCTAACCCTGGAGAATGAATATTACAGATATACCGTGAACCTGGATGATAATATTACGATATCCGTGACCTGGATGGATGAATATTACAGATATACCGTGAACCTGGAGAATGAATATTACAGATATACCCGTGACCTGGATGGATGAATATTACAGATAGACCGTGACCTGGATGGATAATAGTACAGATATACCGTGACCTGGATGGATATATTACAGATCTCCGTTACCTGGATGAAGAATATTACAGATATACCCGTGACCTGGATGGATGAATATTTACAGATATACCGGGACCTGGATGGATGAATATTACGATATACCGTGACCCTGGATGAATGAATATTACAGATATACCGTGACCTGGATGAATAATATTAATATAACGTGACCTGGATGGATGAATATTACAGATTACCGTTGACCTGGAATGGATGAAATATTACAGATATACCGTGACCTGAGGATGATCTTACAGATATACCGTGACCTGGATGGAATGAATATTACAGATAGACCGTGACCTGGAATGGATGAAGATTACAGATATACGTGACCTGGATGGATGCATATTACAGATATAACCGTGACCTGGATGAATGAATAATTACGATATACCGTGACCTGATGGATGAATAGTAACAGATATACCGTGACCTGATGGATGAATATTACAGATAATACCGTGACCTGGATGAATGAATTTAAGATATCCCGTTCGCTGGATGGATGAATATTACATATATACCGTGACCTGATGGATGAATATTACAGATATACCGTGACCTGGATGGAGGAATATTACAGATATAACCGTGACCTGGATGGATGAATATTACAGATATACCGTGACCTGGATGGATGAATATTACATGATATACCGTGACCCTGGATGAATGAAGATTACAGATAATACCGGGACCTGGATGGATGAATATTACAGATATACCGTGACCTAGGATGGATGAATATGACGATAGACCGTGACCTGGATGGAGATATACCGATATACCGTGACCCTGGATGGGATGAATATTACAGATATACCGTGACCTGGATGGATTAATATTACAGATATACCGTACCTGGATGGATGAATATTACGATATACCGTGACCTGGAGGGATGAATTTACAGATATACGTGACCTGATGGATGATATACGATATATAAACCGTGACCTGATGCTGAATATACAGATATACGTGAACCCTGGATGGATAATATTACAGATATACCGTGACCAATGGAATGGATGAATATTTACCGATATACCGGACTGGATGAATGAATAGTCCGATAATACCGTGACCTGGATGGATGAATATTACAGATAGCCCGTGACCTGGAGGATGAAATTACAGATATACCGTGACCTGGATGGAATGAATTTACAGATATACCGTGACCTGGATGATGAATATTAACAGATTACCGTGACCTGAGGGATGAATATTCAGATTTACCGTGCCTGGTGGATTGAATATTACAGATTAACCCGTGGACCTGAATGAATGAATATAACAGATATACCATGACGGATGAATGAATATTACAATTATAGACATGACCTGGATTGATAATATTACAGATATAAATACCGTGACCTGGATGGATGAATATACAGATTACCGTTCCCTGGATGGAAGGACTATTACGATTATACCCGTGACCTTGAGATGAATATTACAGATAACCGTGACCTGACAGATGAATATTTCAGATATACCGTGCCTGGATGGATGAAATATTACAGATATACCGGTGACCTGATGCATGAAGATTACAGATATACCGTGAACCTGGATGGATGAATATTACAGATATACCATGACCCTGGATGGATGAAATCTACAGATTCCGTGATCCTGGAGAATAATATTACAGATATACCGGACCGTGACCTGGATGGATGAATATTACAGATATAACCGTGAACTGGATGGATGAATATTACAGATAATCATACGTGACCTGGATGGATGAATCGTAAGATATACCGTTGGAAAACCCCCCCCGGATGATGCACATTTACAGATATACCGTGACTGGATGGAATGAATATTACGATCTAACCGTGACCTGGATGAAGGAATTCAGATATAACGTGACCTAGGATGATGAATATTTAAGATATACCTGTGACCTGGATGGATGCCTATTACAGATTACCATGACCTGATGGATGAATATTACAGATATACGTGACCTGGATGGATGATATTACAGATATACCGTGACCTTGATTTAAATTAATATTACAGATATCCGTGACCTGGAGGATGAATATTACAGAATATACCGTGACCCTGGATGAATATTACAGATATACCGTACCTGGATGGGATATATACACATATACCGGACCTGGATGGCTGAATATTACAGATCTACCGTGACCTGGATGGATGAATATTACGATTAACCGTGTCTGGATGAATGAATAATTACAGATATACCGTGCCTGGATGGATGAATTTACAGATATACCAGTGACCTGGATTGGATAATATTACGATATCCCGTGACCCTGGAAATGAATTACTCTGACAGATATCCCGTGACCTGGATGAATGAATATTACATATATAACAATGACCTGGATGGATTAATATTACAGATATACCGTGACCTGGATGGGATGAATAATTAATATATACCGTGACCTGAGATGAATATTTACAGATATACCATACCGAACCTGATGGATGAATAGTACGATAGACCGGACCTGGATATGAATATTAACAATTATCCCGTGACCTGATGGATGTAATATTACAGATATACCGTGACCCCTGGATAGAATATTTTACAGATATACCGTGACCTGGGATGGATGATATACAGATAATACCGATGACCTGGATGGATGAATATTACAGATATCCGTGACCTGGATAATGAATATTACACCAGATATCCCTGACCTGGATGGATTAATATACAGATAACCGTGACCTGGATGGATTGATATTACGATATACAACCGTGACCTTGGATGGATGAAATATACGATATACCGTGACCTGGATGGACATGAATATTACAGATATACCGTGACCTGATGGAATGAATATTCAGATATACCCGTGACCCTGGATGGATGAATATTTACAGATATCCCGTGGACCTGGATGGATGATATTACAGATCTACCGTGACCTGGATGAATGAATATTCAGCTATACCGTGACCTGGATTGACTGAATAGTCCACAGATATAATAACCACCGTGAACCTGGTGGATGATATTACAGATTACCATGACCTGGATGGATGAATATTAACAGAATATACCGTGACCTGGAATGAATGAAGATTACAGATATACCGTGACCTGAATGAATGAATTTACAGATATACCGTGGAACTGGATGGATGAATATACCGATATACCGTGACCTGGATGATCTTACAGATATACCGTGACCTGGATGATGACTATTACAGATATCCGTGACCTGGATGAATGAATATTACAGATATACGTGACCTGATGGATGAATATTACAGATACACACCGTGACCTGGATGGATAATATTCCAGATATACCGTTTACCTTGAATGATGAAGATTACAGATAGACCCGTACCTGGATGGATGAATTATTAAAGATATACGTACCTGGATGGATGACTATTACAGATATACCACCGTGACCCTGGATGAATGAAATTACAGATATACCATGACCTGGATGGATGAATAGTACAGATATACCGTGACCTGGATGATGAATATTACAGATATACCGTGACCTGGATGGATAATATTACAGATTACCGTTGCCCTGGATGTATGAATATTACAGACTACGATACACCGTAAACCTGGATGGCTTGATATTACAGATCTCCCGTGACCTAATGATGAAGATGAACAGATAATACCATGAACCTGGGCATTGTATGAATATTACAGATATACGTGACTATATGGATAATATTACAGAATAGACCGTGACCTGGATAATGAATATTACAGATATAACCTTTGACCTGGATTGGATGAATATTACAGATATACGTGACCTGGACTGAATGAATATTACAGAATAACCGTGACCGGATGGAATGAATATTACAGATATACCGTGACCTGGATGGATGAATTTACACAGATAACCGTGACCTGGAATAATGTTAACTGTAGTATAAATGTTGAATAATTAATATATAATAGTGTAATATAGATTAAATGTAATGATAGTTACCTAAATGTATTTTAGTAGCAATGTTAAAGAGCAATTATTCTCCCAACCTTTCTGCTCCCCTAACCCCAGGGGAAGTATCGGGTTCCTGTCCTTTAAACACTTTTGTGCGTATGTTTCACTTCATACGTGTCATCAGATGTTAAAACACTGTGATTGCCGAAGGCCTCTTACACACGCGCACGGGCCCCCCCAAGGTTACGGGGGGGCGGGGGCGGTATATGGACATCTTTTATGAAAAGAGAGTTGAGGAGAAGAGCAACTAAATTAAAAGAAGTGATGACTATACCGGTAGATTAGTTATGGCTGTTTTACATTGGAGAGCGCATTTGTCATGGGACACATCACTTTATATAAATATATAAGGGCCCTACAAACTAACTCTCCTGTGCATGTTCACTAATAGTCATATCAGAGGTACACGGGACATCCTTTAAGTTGGAAGAAAAGAGTTTCGTTCTTCAGGTTATGAATGTTTCTTATAGTGCAACGGTGACACTGTGGAACTGTCTTCCAGCATATGTGGGTACTTGCAATTCATTTAAATAACTTCAAAAAGTTTATAAAAGTTAAAATAGGAAAACTACTGGTATTAATACTACATATAGTTCTGGTTGATCCAAGGAATAGTTCCAATACCTGTAAAGCAGAATAAATGTTTATTGCCTCTTTCACACTGTTTTTCCCCCCTTACCTCTGGATGAATGATTGACAGGTATTAGGCCTAACAGGTTTGAACAAGTGAAAGTATGGTCCTTTATTT
>JAACNH010002518.1:0-38739 GCA_019447015.1 Hymenochirus boettgeri
AATTTTTGCTAATGTATAGCCAGATTCACAGGTTGTGGTTGGATGTTGGGAGGTAAGGTGCTAATGTATGGCCATTCACAGGTTGTGTTGGAATGTTGGCAGGTAAGGTGCTAATGTATGGCCAGCTTGACAGGTTGTGGTTGGAATGCTGGGAAGTAATGTTGCTAATGTATAGCCAGATTCACAGGTTGTGGTTGGAATGTTGGGAG
The DNA here is from genome assembly GCA_019447015.1 of Hymenochirus boettgeri. NCBI lineage: Eukaryota > Metazoa > Chordata > Amphibia > Anura > Pipidae > Hymenochirus > Hymenochirus boettgeri. The sequence goes on from JAACNH010002518.1 coordinate 210, forward strand.
GTAAGGTTGCTAATGTATGGCCAGATTCACAGGTTGTGGTTGGAATGTTGGCAGGTAAGTGTCTAATGTATGGCCAGCTTTACAGGTGTGTCGGAATTTGGCAGTAAGTGTGCTAATGTATGGCCAGCTTGACAGGTTGTGGTTGAATGTTGGGAGGTAAGGTTGCTAATGTATGGCCAGATTCACAGGTTGTGGTTGGAATGTTGGCAGGTAAGGTGCTAATGAATGGCCAGCTGACAGGTTGTGGTCGGAATGTTGGCAGTTAAGGTGCTAATGTATGGCCAGCTTGACAGGTTGTGGTTGGAATGTTGGGAGGTGGTGCTATGTATGGCCAGATTCACAGGTTGTGGTTGGAATGTTAGCAGGTAAGGTGCTAATGTATGCCAGATTCACAGGTTGTGGTTGGAATGTTAGCAGGTAAGGTGCTAATGTATGGCCAGCTTGACAGGTTGTGGTTGGAATGTTGGGAGGTAAGGTTGCTATGTATGGCCAGATTCACAGGTTGTGGTTGAAATGTTGGGAAGTAAGGTTCCTAATGTATGGCCAGTTCACAGGTTGTTGTGATGTTGGGAAGTAATGTTGCTAATGTATGGCCAGATCACAGGTTTGGTTGGAATGTTGGGAAGCAATGTTGCTAATGTATCGCCAGATTCCGTTGTGGTTGGAATGTTGGGAAGCAATGTTGCTAATGTATGGCCAGATTCACAGGTTGTGGTTGGATGCTGGGAAGTAATGTTGCTAATGTATGGCCAGATTCACAGGTTGTGGTTGGAATGTTGGGAAGTAAGGTTGCTAATGTATGGCCAATTCACAGGTTGTGGTTGGAATGTTGGGAAGTAATGTTGCTAATGTATGGCCAGATTCACAGGTTTGTGGTTGGAATGTTGGGAAGCTTTGCTAATGTATGGCCAGATTCACAGGTTGTGGTTGGAATGTTGGGAAGCAATGTTGCTAATGTATGGCCAGATTCACAGGTTGTGGTTGGAATGTTGGGAAGCAATGTTGCTAACGTATGGCCAGATTCACAGGTTGTGGTTGGAATGTTGGAAGCAATGTTGCTAACGTATGGCCAGATTCACAGGTTGGGGTTGGAATGTTGGGAAGTAAGTTCCTAATGTATTGCCAGCTTTAGGCTGTGTACATTTGTTTTCTTTAAACTAAAAGTGGAGATACATCTCCTAAAACCAACTTTCATATCTCAAATTATATAGAAGTTGCCTAAAAGAGCAAAAAACATCACCAGACACCAGAGGAAGCTCTTTTTCCATTTATCCTCCAACACTGGGAACATCTTCTACTCCCTCCATATATGGGATCCCCATAGCCTTGTATGTGAGTCACCAACCTCAAAGGACCTTGGAAGAGAAATGTCATCCTCAACCAGATCATTTACATGGGAATTAAGCAACATTTTAAAAGCATTGTAGTTTTGATACCTATCAATTTATGAACAACTTGAGCCAAACTTAACATTTAAGTTTTGTTTTCTTTTAATGAATGACTGCAATAGGTGTATTTTAGGCAATCACGTCTGTGAAAAGGCCCATGCTTTCTATCTCTGTTAATGGTCCCTCGGGATAAACAATTTGATATATTAACCGATTCAAAAGGAGCAGACCAAGCCAGAGTTTAAAATTTAATAATAAGGGAATAATAATGCTTTGGATTTTGCTTTGCTTCGATCTACTGGGAAATTACTCACATAACACTTTAAATATTCTCCAAGCGTTGTAAGTTCGAGTCACTGGGAAGTAGGAGGGAGTGTCTAATCTTTCCTTCCATAGCAATATTTATTGCTTAGTCTGGCTTCACACTAAAAATGTAACAAGATGAGCAAGAAGCGTTTTCTATCACTCAAGCAAGCAGCTGTCTAGGTTGGCAACCACACAGAGAGCGATGGCACCAACATTTAGACTTTGTGCTCCATTTCTTTTATTAGGCATTTGGAACAGGCCTAAAGCAAAGGAGTACTCACAGCTATGTGCAGCGTTGAACAGACTGGCGCTACGGGCATCGTCTGCGTATGCTGTGTGATGGTAATGAAAACTTTCATCGCTGCATATTGTCACCAATAGCAATGAAGCTGGATCTGGCAATGAACAAGTTTCTGTCATCACTCAAGTCGTGTATACACATCCTGTCCTGACAAGCTTCAGGAGAAATCCTCAACCACCGTGCACAGGAAAAGTGGCGATCGTGATAATCCGGCATATCGTTATTATGAACCTCTGCTATCAATGCCACTGTCTTAACCTTTCCATGCTGATAACTCTGATACCTATAGGACCATTTGGGATCTATAGAAAAATCCCCTAACAACAAAATGGATAAGGGGAAAAAATAATACCAAAAGGCAATAGAAAGAAAAAGGCAAAGCAAAGCAATAAAGTCTATGACCTTGTTATATCAACATTATCTCACACACAGCAGAGCATGTTGGAAACCAAACTGTTTTCCAACAAAGATAGAATGAAACGCATTTTTATTGTTATTGCAAAATACTGACATGCTCCACGGGGGGGCCATTTACACGACATTGTTGTGTGGTTTTAAAACTACTCATTCGTGTCATGGTAACTAGGAACAGCACAGCACTGAGCCACTAAACTGGGTATTTATCTATGTGCCTGGAAGGCATTAAAAATACTTATTCCTATGTTTGATATTAGGAGACCGTAAAGATGGAGTAGGTGGGATCTTGACATACAAAGGGATATGTAAGGAGCCGTAACGTCTTTTTCCGTCTTAAAGGGCATGTCCACCCCAAAACGAACTTTGGGGATAAGGTAGTAACTCCTACCTACCCCCAACTACCGCCATAATTCTTTTAAAAAAACAGATTTCTTCTTACACAGCCTTCTCTCCAGCAGTGATCCAATCCAGCCTCCTGCTTGCAAGCAGTGGCTGGACCTCAGCCGCGTCTGTGATTGGCGGAAGGCAGCCAATCACAGACGCGGCTGTGCCACTGGAAACACAGCGGAGAGAGAGCCTCTGTAAGTACGATCGGGTTTTTTTTTTTAAGAAATGTTGCGGCGGTTGGGGGCGGCGGGCTTACTTAACTTACCTCCAAAGGATTTCACGCTAGGTGCAACAATGGCTGAGTAGGGATCTGGATAGTGAGAAGGAAGGGGGTGGGTTTCTGCGCATGCCTCAGACCTTGATGGGTACAAGGAATCAGCATGGAACAGATGGCTCACAGACAGCTTGAGTCTTCAGTTTCTTGGGAACCATAAGGAGCAGAAATGTAAGGTAAGGTTATTTTAAACTACAGAGTGGGGCCAGAAGTGGGTTAAATTATAGTTTTGGGGGTGGACATGTCCTTTATGTTACCCCCTGTACCAAGGGTTAATGTGACTTTAAGACTAACTTCCGTCAGTTGCGGTGTACGCAAAAACTGGTCACGCCACCGCCGCAAGGTTATGTCCAAGCAGATAGCGGCTCTTTAAGATTTGGAATGTGTAAACCCCATTTGCTATACACTGACAGCCGCATCGGCTCACTGCATGCCTAAAAGAGGCAATAGAGAGCGAAACCAGCTTTCTGTGCTAGCCCTAATAGTTGTGTAGATTCAGTCATTTCAGTTACACCACTGCTTCAGATGTTAGAAAACTACAACTCCCTGGCTGATTTCAGGAGGGCTGAACCAGAATCCACAGGAAGATAAAATTGGTCCACCCAACCTGCTAATTATAGCACAGGCTATAATACATCGATTCAACAGGCAGCAGTGATGTAAAAAACTAAAACATGCCTGCATTTATAAAAAAGGATTCACTTTTTGGTGACTCGGGATTAAATATAGCAACAGGTCAGTCAGGGAGCTACGGGATATTGAGTAAGGATTAAACATGGCCCAATATTTTTCATGATAAGTACAAAATGCTGTCCATATAATTACACACATCTGGAGGTGGCCACTTCCAAACCCACTGTAATGCTGCCCTCGGCCTGCCCATAGCCCCACCATGACAGTCCTGCAAGCTGGGGCTTGGGGAGCCATGCAATAAATGCATATGGTAAAGTCTTTCCAGCACTACTAATAGCATTCAAGATGGATTTCCCTTTTCCATAAAATGATGTTCTATGAATGGGCATGTAGAATTTGTTTATTTCTGCTTCTTCCTGCAATTTAGAAATATCCTTGTTATTTGCTATTTATTGTGAGATTAAAGCTTTAAGAAAGTTGTCAACTAGAATAAACATGTCTGCTACCTTAATTCATTTATTAGTGATGTTATTAAGATAAGAACTTGATTTCTCCGCAGATTTGAGATGTTGGGCTACTGTCGCGATATCATTATCGTTACCCTTCTTTGGGATAGATTCCGGCTCATTCATTCAAGGCCTAACAACATTTCTTGTTCCTTTTGAGCCACTGATGGGTGCCCTACAGGCCTTGTCTGTGTTTCACCAAACTAGAGAATGGATTGATAAACCGGATCTTGGTTCAAACTTTACCCGGTTCAATCAGGCCTATAAATCAGTCATTTACTGATACACAGCATTCTCTGTAGAGCAAGAGTGTTCAAATCAATGCCTCAAAGGCCATAACAAGCAACAGTTTAAAAATATCTCTGTTATAGAACAGGTGTGGCCATTCCTGACTCAGACTTTTGAAAGCTACTTTTGTTCATATTTGTCCAATGTGTAGCTTTCAATGGCACACCTGTCTGTATGTAAGCATGTGGAAAGATCTACAGACAAACCACTCATAAGCAATGGTCCCCTTGTTGTCAAATATTTGGACAGTTCCTCCTCACCCACAATACAGTTACAGAGTAAAGAAAAAAAAGGGGGTCCCACAAATCTTTTTGTGCATGTCAATAACTCACATCAAACACAAGCTTAAAGGAAAAGCCACTAATGATTCTACACTTTGCACATGTTTACCAAAATATAATTAGGGAACAGACACTACTGGCCCAAAATACGGGTTAAAACATCATCCAGAATATCCAATATTGACTTGCTATTGCTAGTATTAGGCTGGCTACGCAGTATGCATCATACAATTCTTTGTCCCGGGTGACTGTGCCCAGGATGATCTAACAGCATGCCGCATTGTCTGATCCGGGCCTATTGACTGATGCACGGAAATATAATGCTAGGCCCCATACTATTTTCTTCAAATTGTTGTAAAAAACCTCTCCGATCCCCTGTGATCAGTCATTGCTAATCAAGGATAAGGGCATTGGGTTGTGGTTAGTTTATTTCCAGCATTTACTATATTACGAACGTCGATTTCTGGTTTCTCTTAACGCAATGAATATGCAGATGAGTGCCAGCGACATTGCCATATTCTCAGCATTAAGTCATGAATAGTGGCGAAAAGAAAAGATACTATCGCGGCGATACTTTACACAGTGAAATGGATCGGCTTTATATATATATATTATATATAATATATATTATAGCGAAAATAACGATCTTTGCCATTACCATGTCCTGCGATAGTTAAAAGGTGAAAATAGCGATCCTTTATAAGTGATAGGTCTATAATTCCTGTAAATATGCAGAATATATATAGAAATAACCATACAGAGGGTGGAAATAGCCTTTAAAGTTATCCCTTTCATCTCTATCAATAGAGAAGTCTGCTGTTGGTCCCTCATACAGTATAATAGAAGGAATAGCTTATACGCCATCCATATAACTACCCCTTCTTCAACTTTTCACAAAACCAATATAATCATGAAACCTCCCTCGACAAACACAGAACAGCACAATGATCAGTTAAACCACACAATTCTGTGCAAGTCTAATTATTTTCGTAGATACAATATGTACAATATTTCTTGGCTTGCGCACAGAGGCAGTTCCCAGGCATTAATACTTAAATGGTTCATATGCAACACATCTGTCACTCTGTCCAAGTCTATGAGGCACAACCAAGACTCTGCAAGCCTATTGATTTCCCTTGCATTTGCTTTAATTTACTTAACCATTGAGAAATACATGAGCACATAAAGGGTAACTGTCCATACCACCTGTACTCAGACGCTGTTTTTTTTTTTTTTTTTTGGTTTGTTTTTTTACTAGTGATATCAGTAAATATTTCCCTGGAAATACAAAGCATTTGCATGTAAAATGAATTATAAAAGGGTTCACACCTGTTTCAGTTCACTAACTACTGCACTGAGGTATACTATGATGTGTTTAAGGATTGAGTAAATATCCCGGCATTATTACATCTGTGTGCAAGGGCTGGTAAATTAGATCCTAATTACATTAACAGGCAGGCAGCTTCCTAGTTTAATTTTACATGAGCACTCTTAGAAATTCGAAAGCGCTGCTGTGGATCTTTACGAGCTGGTGATTAGAGCTTCTTCCTATGCGGTCACTAAATATTCTGTTTACAAATAAATGAAGAAGCTTTGAGCCAACATGCCTGTATAATAATCTGTTTTTTCACTTTCCTCTCTCTCTCCCAACTAGGCCCTTATCACACAAGCATGGCAACAATCAGAAACCCTGGTTTCAACTAATTACTCTATCACATAATTTCACAAATTGCCTTTTCACAGGGGAGCCAAGTGCAAAACACGCTCACAGTGGGAATTCGGGGCAGCAGCTTTCATTTACTACTCATTTCTTGTTAAATTAAACAAGAAAGAAGTATAAAAAAAATCACTTGCAAATGAGGCGGACAATTGTGGTTCATATTCATGGCATTCAGGCAGAGAAACTCCATGACTTTATGTATCTTTAACGGTTGCTAGAAATCCCAGGACTCTTTCAGCTTTTGTATAGGTAAGAAAAAAGGCTCTTGAACAAAAGACAGAATGTTTTAAACAGAAAGAAGAAATAACTGCGACTTTATCGAAAAGGAGAATGAAAGAGTCACTTGACTTCAGTAACTAGTTATTCTGGGTCTCTGTAAACTATAGGCAGCCAGGAAATATAGAACCCTATTGTAAAATATTGGGGCATAAAACGTCAAAGAGCTGTTGTTGGTCATATGAAATCACAAGGTTGCGGACGATTGCTTTTATATAGGTCATGGAACTCCAAGGCTACTTTCATTTTAAAAAACAAGGGGTACAATATTTCTTATAACACACACATTTTATGAATTTACAGGAGACAAAAGCATTATTTTAAAGGGCAACTGTTGTCTCCAAACAATTTAGGGGTTAAATACAAGTCTGCCGTCTAAAGTACTTCCAGTAGCTTCAATGATTTCACTTGACCCTCTGCTCCCCCCTTCTCCAAGGAGCAGAGCATGCTGGGAAAGACAGGAAGTACCTGTAAAAAAAGGTCAGTCCTATAATTCCAGAAAGATTGGTCACATGGCCACAAGTGTTCAGGAAGTTATATTGCTATACCTTTCCAGCAATATAACATCTCACAAAATGTTGCCTAGAGAGTCCGGTTCATTTAAAGGTATGACAGAAAGGCTTTTATTTAATCCTTAATTGTTTGGAGGCCACAGTTGACCTTTATTTAATTTACATGATATTCATGCCTCAGTGTGAGTGTGTTCTGTGTATATATTATTTCTTATTTAGCACTGATTAGGATAACCAAATATCTGGTCTATTATATCCCTCAAACATGTGACAGAGTGACATCAATGCTGCACCCACAGGGGCCTGCTTATTAACAATAAGGTTATCATCAGGACAGAAACCAGACCACTGTCACTTAGTTTTTAGGTCTGAGTGATATAATTATGTAGGTACTGCATATGTTTCTGTTTCTTTGGAAAGGCTCTTTTGACTCCAAATCAGGTGATTGAATAATTCTTTGTAAAGACCCTCAATATTCATGTGTCTGTTGATAAGTTATGTGAAATCAACCTATTGTAGTTCAGCCTAGTAATATTTACCAGTGTAAGGATGTCCCTACTTTAACCACCACTCTGTAGCATTTCATTCAATTCTGAAAACAGTTTGGAGAAATAATTACAGATGGATTTTTTTATCACCTCCGATTTTTCACGTTCCGACTGACCACCAGTCATTAGGAAATATAACATGCTTTTTTTTCTCCAAAATAAGTTCAAATATAATCATCTGTAATTTTAGGCCAAACCTGCATATTAATACAAAACAGGGGTTGGTCCATGTTTACCAGAAGTGGTGTAACTAGGAATCACTGGGGTCCCCAGCAAACTATATATTCAGGGTGGAAGCTATATCTCTCATATGAAAAGTAAGAAGGTTGGCCCCTCTCTGTGTCACAGGGGCTGGTAGTCATGCCCCTGTTTACCAGCAAATTAGGATCGCACAGTCATTATACAAATATAAAATTGTATTTTAATGTCACTTCTTTGAACTTATTTTCCACTTGGTGCCAGGACCATTTATTCAACCTTGCCAACAAACTTCATTGTATGAAAATTTTGCCCAATGCATTCTTTCTATGATGAATGTTACCGTTAATATCATTATTACCGTATAGTCATTTTCAGATGTTCTTTAAACAAAAAAACTGTTTGTAGAAATCTATGAAACCTAAAGAATTCAATAGTGTAAACATCTGCTATGATTTTTTTTTTCTTTCAGTGCAGGGATATCGACCTTCTACAAAAAGCACACGTTCCTTTGGCTTTACATGACAAAAAGAATTAGTTACTATGGTAAGGAACAGCAGAATGCACTTGGAAATCTCTCTGTTGAAATAATCTGCAGAAAATTTTCAAAGGGCTGCCTTATGGCTTTGGAAAAAGGATACCGAAAATAATAAAACATAATGTGGCATGACATGAAAGTGCACAGATTGCATTTTGCATGGTTTTAATCATACTAAGTTGAAAATCAGGTAGTGTCAATTAAGGGCTCTGCATAATGTATAGTTATTTGAAACTCTTCCCTGATCGACTAAGTAATAGTGACAAATGGGGAGAGAATTTCATGGCAGTTAGTGCTTCTAAGAAGACCTGGATTTAACCTCACAGGACATTAACACACGGAAATGCAAGCTGAAGGTCATCGGTACTATTAGAAATTGTTCGGTGGGAGTTTTGAAGTCTGTAACAGTCATTGCACAGGTCAGGTATCACCTTTTCAATGTTAAACCCTCAGTCAAGTTTATTTAGCAATTTTATTCCAGGAGATGGAAAGAGGGCCTTAGTATGTGGAACGCGTTGACTATTGAAATAAATCGCTCTCTATTGTAGATAAGATCTGAATATAAAAAGGGGGCTTGTGTTTTTTAGATTCTTGCAGGTATATTAATGTAAAATAATCATTTAGAAGTCTGCATTTCATTACCATTTCCATAAACGGACACTAAATGTTCATGGAATGGCTTATTATCTAGAAAGGATCGTAAAGGATAATTTATATACACACTTGCAATTTTGCATGACTGCTTTGTTTCTTGTATTAGTTAAAGGGTATGTCCACTCCTGCATTTAAATATATATTTTTATTTCGGACACCACAAACCTAAGTTAGCAATACCCCTTTTTTATCTGTGCAGCAGCAGAGGAGGGCGTAAACCTGCTGGCGGGGATAGGTGTTGTAAGTTTAGGAGCATGTATGTCTTCATTCAACCTCAATTACTATATAAGTATGTGAAACTTATGTTGGGGGGGTTAAGTGGTACACTGTAAACTATACCGTCTACTTGTCCATTTGAACTTAACATTTTCTAAACTCGCAGACGTTTGGTAAATAATGGCCAAATTGCCAGATGCAATATTTGACTGGCCGTACAATCAGTTGCTCTAATACTGGAGAGCAGCAATTTATCGATTGGTACATCTGACCGCTCAAAATAAGGGCCGCAATTGGTCCATGTTTATCACTGGCTTCCTATTATTTACTTTCTAGGACTGATGGATTATCGAATTCTGTTCCCAAGGGAAAACATTTCAGTGTTTTTTTTCTGGTTTTCACTTAGTTAGTCAAAACAAACAGCTCAAATAGCCACTGGAACTCTTCATATATGTTTGTTTTTGCCCTCAAGGTCTGTCTATCTATAAATGAGGGGAGACAGATAAAGGGAAAGATGCTATATCTGGAGTAATAGGAAGTATAAATCAAAATGTTTGTAGCACTAACCCCCATCTAGGTAAATGTTTAACATAACACATGGGATGTGAATTATTTATCTTGGGATGCATATAAGATGTAAATCCTATGGAACTTGTTCTTTGATTATCTCATTATGACAATAGCAGTAACAAAATACTATAGTGAAACAAAGAGAGCTTTCAATTATTTAGTTAATTAACTTATAGAATTATTACCTAAAGGAAGCCCACTGCATTTCCAGCGACAAGTATAAAAAACACCCCTGTAGACTCCATGAGCTTTCTACTTATGCAATTAGCCAGAGTAAAGGTCCATACAGATGTGTGATCATGGGGCCGACCCGCAACATATGATAGTAGGATAAATAGTCGTTTCACCAGGTATGGTAGGTAATGGGTGTTTGGTTGGGCTGTATCATTGATGATCTGTGGATGCCCACTGAACGTCCATAGAAAATATAGTACCCATCCATGGGTCAGCCCTGCAATCGCAAGCCTCTTAAACCTTTAGTGTCAAAAGCATTAGAATACTATATTAAAATACTGAGAACTTCAGATTCATACAGTTCATGAAATATCATAGTCAATTAGGAAAAACATAAGGGTAATAAAATCCTCTAAGCTAATTCAGACAATGAACTCTATTTTAGTGGCCACCAGGGATAGCACAGGAAGAAATTATTCCATGTTGTTGATTTCCTTTTGGTTGTAAAAAAAACACAACAGCACTTGTTTCACAATGTTGTCAAATGATAGTTGACAACAATTCAGAAATTACTTATAAATATGTTGGAGCAACAAGTTACAAAGTTTCATGATGCGTCTTTTTATTTATTATTTAGAAACTAGTCATTAAGCCGTTAAGTAAACAGCGCTAGATCTTTCTCTCTCTTTCTCTTCTCCTCTCTCCGTTTGTTATACTCGGCAGTCCAGGCATTCCATACGCTCTTCTTCAATGTGCCGTTTTTGCTTACGTCCGGACATAACGCGCTGGGGGGAGGACCTATTATCTTGCCACGCATGCGCAGAAGACAAAAACAACGGACTAAGGGATGCACATCTAGGTTTTATTATATAGGAACTGTCTAAACAGTTTCTTATAGCATCATACTGTCCATACAGTTTCTTATACACATCATACTGTCCATACATTCGTTCTTATAGCATCATACTGTCCATACAGTTCTTATAGCATCTAACTGTCTATACAGTTTCTTATAGCACTCATACTGTCTATACGTTCATTATACGCATACTGTCATACTTTCTTATAGCATCATCTGTCCATACAGTCTTATACATCATACTGTCCATACAGTTCTTAGCATCATACTGTCTATACAGTTCTTATAACATCATACTGTCCAACACGTTTCTTATAGCATCATACTGTCTATATACAGTTCTTATAGCATCATACTGTCCTATACAGTTCTTATAGCATACATATACTGTCCATTACAGTTCTTATAGCATCATACTGTCCATACAGTTCTTATAGCATCAATACTGTCTATACAGTTCTTTATAACATCATACTGTCCATACAGTTCTTTAGCATCATACTGTCCATACATGTCTTATAACATCATACTGTCCATACAGTTTCCTTATAGTCATCATACTGTCATACGTTCTTATAGCATCAACTTCTACAGTTCTTTAGCATCCTACTGTCTATACAGTTCTTATAATCCTACTGTCCATACAGTCTTTATAGCATCATACTGTCCATACAGTTCTTATAGCATCATACTGTCTATACAGTTCTTATAGCATCATACTGTCCATACAGTTCTTATAGCATCTACTGTCCATACAGTTCTTTATACATCATACTGTCCCTAGTTCTTATATAATCATACTGTCTATACAGTTCTTATAACATCATACTGTCCATACAGTTCTTATAGCATCATACTGTCCATACAGTTCTTATAGCATCAAACTGTCCTACAGTTCTATAGCATCATCTGTCTATAAGTTCTTATAGCATCATACGTCCATACAGTTCTTATAGCATCATACTGTCCATACAGTCTTATAGCATCATACTGTCCATACAGTTCTTATAGCACATACTGTCCTATACAGTTCTTTTAGCATCCTACTGTCCTCATACAGTTCTTATAGCATCCTACTGTCTATACAGTTCTTATAGTCATCCTACATGTCTTACAGTTCTTATAGTCATCCTACTGTCCATACAGCTCTTATAGCATCATACGGTCCATACAGTTCTTATAGCATCATACTGTCTATACGTTCTATAGCATCATACTGTCCATACAGTTCTTATAGCATCATACTGTCTATACAGTTCTTATAGCATCATACTGTCTATACAGTTCTTATAGCAAGCATACTGTCCATACAAGTTCTTATAGCTCATACTGTCTTACAGTTCTTATAGCATCATACTGTCTAAAGTTTTTATTGTTCTTATAGCATCATAATGTCTATACAGTTCTTATAGCATCATACTGTTCCATACAGTTCTTATAGCATCATACTGTTCTATACAGTTCTTATAGCATCATACTGTCTATACATTTCTTTATAGCATCATACTGTCTATACAGTTCTTAATGCATTATACTGTACATACAGTTCTTATAGCATCATACTGTCCTACAGTTCTTATAGCATCATACGTCATACAGTTCTTATAGCATCATACTGTCCTACAGTTCTTATAGCATCAACTGTCCATACAGTTTCTATAGCACATACTCCATACAGTTTCTTATAGCATCATACTGTCCTACAGTTCTTATAGCATCATACGGTCTATACAGTTCTTATACATCTACGTCCATACGTTTCTTATAGCATCTATTGTCCATACAGTCTTTAGCATCATACTGTCTATACAGTTTCTTATAGCATTCAACTGTCTATACAGTTCTTATACATCATACTGTCCATACAGTTCTTATAGCATCATACTGTCCATCACAGTTCCTTATAGCATCATACTGTCCATACAGTCTTTATAGCATCATACTGTCTACTACAGTTCTTATAGCATCATCATGTCATACGTTCTTATACATAACTGTCCATACAGTTCTTATAGCAATCATACTGCCATACAGTTCTTATAGCATCATACTGTCTATACAGTTCTTATGCATCATACTGTCTATCAGTTCTTATAGCATCATACTGTCCATACAGTTCTTATAGCATCATACTGTCCATACAGTTCTAGCATCATACTGTCCAACATTTCTTATAGCATCTACTGTCCTACAGTTCTTATAGCATCCTATATGTCCATACAGTCTTATAGCATCATACTGTCTATACAGTTCTTATAGCCATACTGTCTATACGTTCTTATAGCTCATACTGTCCATACAGTTCTTATAGCATCATACTGTCACACATTTCTTATAGCATCTACTGTCCATACAGTTCTTATAGCATCATACTGTCTTAGCAGTTCTTATAGCATCATACCGGTCTATACAGTTCTTATAGCATCATAATGTCTATACAGTTTCTTATAGCATTATACTGTACATACAGTTCTTATAGCATCATACTGTCCATACAGTTCTTTATAGCATCATACGTCTATACAGTGTCTTATAGCATCAACTGTCCATACAGTTCTTTATAGCAATCATACTGTCCATACAGTTCTTATAGCATCATACTGTCCATAAAGTTCTTATAGCATCATACGGTCTATACAGTTCTTATAGCATCCTACTGTCCATACAGTTCTTATAGCATCCTACTGTCCATACAGTTCTTATAGCATCATACTGTCTATACAGTTCTTATAAATCATACGTCTCTACATTCTTATAGCATTATACTGCATACAGTTCTTATAGCATCATACTGTCCATACAGTTTTATAGCATCATACAGTCTATACAGTTCTTATAGCATCATACTGTCCATACAGTTCTTATAGCATCATACTGTCCATAAGTTCTATAGCATCATACGTCAACAGTTCTTATGATCCGACTGTCCATACGTTTCTTATAGCATCCTACTGTCCATACAGTTCTTATAGCATCAACTGTCTATACAGTTCTATAGCATCTACTGTCATACAGTTCTTATAGCATCATACTGTCCATACAGTTCTTATAGCATCATACTGTCTATACAGTTCTTATAGATTCATACTGTCCATACAGTTCTTATAGCATCATACTGTCTATACAGTTCTTATAGAATTATACTGTCCATACAGTTCTTATAGCATCATACTGTCTATACAGTTCTTATAGCATCCTACTGTCCATACAGTTCTTATAGCATCCTACTGTCCATACAGTTCTTATAGCATCCTAATGTCCATACAGTTCTTATAGCATCATACTGTCCATACGGTTCTTATAGCATCCTACTGTCCATACAGTTCTTATAGCATCATACTGTTATACAGTTCTATAGCATCTCAGTCATCCAGTTCTTAAGCAATCATACTGTCTCTACAGTTCTTATAGCTCATACTGTCCATACAGTTTCTTATAGCATCATACGGTCTATACAGTTCTTATAGCATTATACGGTCCATACAGTTCTATAAGCATCATACTGTCTTACACGTTTCTATAGCATCCTACTGTCTCATACAGTTCTTATAGCATCACTATGTCATCAGTTCTTCTAAGCATATACTGTCCATACAGTTCTTATAGCATCCTACTGTCCATACAGTTCTTATAGCATCATACTGTCTATACAGTTCTTATAGCATCCTACTGTCCATACATTCTTACAGCATACTGTCCATACAGTTCTTTAGATTCATCGTCCATACAGTTCTTATGCATCATACTGTCTATACAGTTCTTATAGCATTAATCTGTCCCTACGTTCTTATAGCATCCTAATGTCCATACAGTTTCTTATAGCATCTACTGTCTAATACAGTTCTTATAAATCATACTGTCTATACAGTTCTTATGCATCATACTGTCCATACAGTTCTTATAGCATCATACTGTCTATCAGTTCTTATAGCATCATACTGTCCATACATTCTTATGCATCGTATAGCCAGATTCACAGGTTGTGGTTGGAATGTTGGGAGGTAAGGTGCTAATGTATGGCCATATTCACAGGTTGTGGTTGGAATGTTGGCAGGTAAGGTGCTAATGTATGGCCAGCTTGACAGGTTGTGGTTGGAATGCTGGGAAGTAATGTTGCTAATGTATAGCCAGATTCACAGGTTGTGGTTGGAATGTTGGGAGGTAAGGTTGCTAATGTATGGCCAGATTCACAGGTTGTGGTTGGAATGTTGGCAGGTAAGGTGCTAATGTATGGCCAGCTTTACAGGTTGTGGTCGGAATGTTGGCAGGTAAGGTGCTAATGTATGGCCAGCTTGACAGGTTGTGGTTGGAATGTTGGGAGGTAAGGTTGCTAATGTATGGCCAGATTCACAGGTTGTGGTTGGAATGTTGGCAGGTAAGGTGCTAATGAATGGCAGCTTGACAGGTTGTGGTCGGAATGTTGGAGTTAAGGTGCTAATGTATGGCCAGCTTGACAGGTTGTGGTTGGAATGTTGGGAGGTAAGGTGCTAATGTATGGCCAGATTCACAGGTGTGGGTGGAATGTTAGCAGGTAAGGTGCTAATGTATGGCCAGATTCACAGGTTGTGGTGGTGGAATGTTAGCAGGTAAGGTGCTAATGTATGGCCAGCTTGACAGGTTGTGGGTGGAATGTTGGGAGGTAAGGTTGCTAATGTATGGCCAGATTCACAGGTTGTGGTTGAAATGTGGGAAGTAAGGTTCCTAATGTGATGGCCAGATTACAGGTTTGTGTTGGAATGTTGGGAAGTAAGTTGCTAATGTATGGCCAGAATCACAGGTTGTGGTTGGATGTTGGGAAGCAATGTGCTAAGTATCGCCAGATTCCCAGGTTGTGGTTGGAATGTTGGGAAGCAATGTTGCTAATGTATGGCCAGATTCACAGGTTGTGGTTGGAATGCTGGGAAGTAATGTTGCTAATGTATGGCCAGATTCACAGGTTGTGGTTGGAATGTTGGGAAGTAATGTTGCTAATGTATGGCCAGATTCACAGGTTGTGGTTGGAATGTTGGGAAGTAATGTTGCTAATGTATGGCCAGATTCACAGGTTGTGGTTGGAATGTTGGGAAGCAATGTTGCTAATGTATGGCCAGATTCACAGGTTGTGGTTGGATGTTGGGAAGCAATGTTGCTAATGTATGGCCAGATTCCACGGTTGTGGTTGGATGTTGGGAAGCAATGTTGCTAACGTATGGCCAGATTCACAGGTTGTGGTTGGAATGTTGGGAAGCAATGTTGCTAACGTATGGCCAGATTCACAGGTTGTGGTTGGAATGTTGGGAAGTAAGGTTCCTAATGTATTGCCAGCTTTAGGCTGTGTACATTTGTTTTCTTTAAACTAAAAGTGGAGATACATCTCCTAAAACCAACTTTCATATCTCAAATTATATAGAAGTTGCCTAAAAGAGCAAAAAACATCACCAGACACCAGAGGAAGCTCTTTTTATTTATCCTCCAACACTGGGAACATTTCTACTCCCTCCATATATGGGATCCCCATAGCTGTATGTGATGTCACCCACTCAAAGGACCTTGGAAGGAAATGTCATCTCAACCAGATCATTTACATGGGAATTAAGAACATTTTAAAAGCATTGTAGTTTTGATACTATCAATTTATGAACAACTTGAGCCAAACTTAACATTTAAGTTTTGTTTCTTTTAATGAATGACTGCAAGGTGTATTTTAGGCAATCAGTCTGTGACTGATGAAAAGCCCATGCATTTCTATCTCTGTTAATGGTCCCTCAAGGGATAAACAATTTGATATATTAACCGATTCAAAAGGAGCAGACCAAGCCAGAGTTTAAAATTTAATAATAAGGGAATAATAATGCTTTGGATTTTGCTTGCTTCGATCTACTGGGAAATTACTCACATAACACTTTAAATATTCTCCAAGCGTTGTAAGTTCGAGTCACTGGGAAGTAGGAGGGAGTGTCTAATCTTTCCTTCCATAGCAATATTTATTGCTTAGTCTGGCTTCACACTGAAAATGTAACAAGTGAGCAAAGAAGCGTTTTCTATCACTCAAAGCAAGCAGCTGTCTAGGTTGGCAACCACACAGAGAGCGATGGCACCAACTATTTAGACTTTGTGCTCCTTTCTTTATTAGGCATTTGGAACAGGCCTTAAAAGCAAAGGAGTACTCACAGCTATGTGCAGCGTTGAACAGACTGGCGCTACGGGCATCGTTGCGTATGCTGT
This sequence comes from Hymenochirus boettgeri, assembly GCA_019447015.1. NCBI lineage: Eukaryota > Metazoa > Chordata > Amphibia > Anura > Pipidae > Hymenochirus > Hymenochirus boettgeri. Next base: position 17,460 of record JAACNH010002518.1, read on the forward strand.
GTGAATGGTAATGAAAACTTTCATCGCTGCATATGTCACCATAGCAATGAAGCTGGATATGGCAAATGACAAGTTTTGTCATCACTCAAGTTTGTATTACACTATCCTGTCCTGACAAGCTTCAGGAGAAATCTCTCAACCACCGTGCACAGGAAAAGTGGCGATCGTGATAATCGGCATATCGTTTATTATGAACCTCTGCTATCAATGCCACTGTCATTAACCCTTTCCATGCGGATAACTCTGATACCCATAGGACCATTTGGGATCTATGAGAAAAATCCCCTAAACACAAAAAATGGATAAGGGGAAAAAATAATACCAAAAGGCAATAGAAAGAAAAAGGCAAAGCAAAGCAATAAGTCTATGACCTTGTTATGATCAGACATTATCTCACACACAGCAGAGCTGTTGGAACCAAACTGTTATTCCAACAAAGAAATAGAATGAAACGCATTTTTATTGTTATTGCAAAATATCTGACAGTGCTCCACGGGGGGGCCATTTACACGGACATTGTTGTGTGGTTTTATAAACTACTCATTCGTGTCATGGTAAATAGGAACAGCACAGCACTGGCACACTAAATACTGGGTATTTATCTATGTGCCTGGAAGGCAATTAAAAATACATTATTCCTATGTTTGATATTAGGAGACCGTAAAGATGGAGAGGTGGGGGATCTTGACATACAAAGGGAATGTAAGGAGAGCCGTAAACGTCTTTTTTCGTCTTAAAGGGCATGTCCACCCAAAACGAACTTTGGGGATAAGGTAGGTAACTCCTACCTACCCCCAACTACCGCCATAATTCTTTTAAAAAAAACAGATTTCTTCTTACACAGCCTTCTCTCAGCAGTGATCCAATCCAGCCTCCTGCTTGCAAGCAGTGGCTGGACCTCAGCCGCGTCTGTGATTGGCTGAGAGGCAGCCAATCACAGACGCGGCTGGTGCCACTGGACACGCGGGAGAGAAGCCTCTGTAAGTACAGATCGGGTTTTTTTTTTTAAGAAATGTTGCGGCGGTTGGGGGCGGGCAGGGTTACTTAACTTACCTCCAAAGGATTTCACGCTAGGTGCAACAATGGCTGAGATGGATCTGGATAGTGAGAAGGAAGGGGGTGGGTTTCTGCGCATGCCTCAGACCTTGATGGGTACAAGGAATCAGCATGGAACAGATGGTCACAAGCAGCTGGAGTCTTCAGTTTCTTGGGAACCATAAGGAGCAGAAATGTAAGGTAAGGTTTATTTTAAACTACAGAGTGGGGGCAGAAGTGGGTTAAATTATAGTTTGGGGGTGGACAGTCCTTATGTTACCCCTGTACCAAGGGTTAATGTGACTTTAAGAATAACTTCCGTCAGTTGCGGTGGTACGCAAAAACTGGGTCACGCCACGCCGCAAGGTTATGTCCAAGCAGATAGCGGCTCTTTAAGATTTGGAATGTGTAAACCCCATTGCTATACACTGACAGCCGCTATCGGCTCACTGCATTGCCTAAAAGAGGCGGCATAGAGAGCGAAAACAGCTTTCTGTGCATAGCCCTAATAGTTGTGTAGATTCAGTATTTTAGTTACACCACTGCTTCAGATGTTAGAAAACACAACTCCCTGGCTGATTTCAGGAGGGCTGAACCAGAATCCACAGGAAGATAAAATTGGTCCACCCAACCTGCTAATTATAGCACAGGTATAATACACATCAGATTCAACAGGCAGCAGTGATGTAAAAAACTAAAAACATGCCTGCAATTATAAAAAAGGATTCATTTTTTGGTGACTCGGGATATAAATATAGCAACAGGTCAGTCAGGGAGTACGGGATATTGAGTAAGGATTAAACATGGCCATAATTTTTCTGATAAGTACAAAATGCTGTCCATATAATTACACACATCTGGAGGTGGCCACTTCCAAACCCACTGTAATGCTGCCCTCGGCCTGCCCATAGCCCCACCATGACAGTCCTGCAAGCTGGGGCTTGGGGAGCCATGCAATAAATGCATATGGTAAAGTCAATTTCCAGCACTACTAATAGCATTCAAGATGGATTTCCCTTTTCCATAAAATGATGTTCTATGAATGGGCATGTAGAATTTGTTTATTTCTGCTTCTTCCTGCAATTTAGAAATATCCGTTATTTGCTATTTATTGTGAGATTAAAGTTTAAGAAAGTTGTCAACTAGAATATAACATGTCTGCTACCTTAATTCATTATTAGTGATGTTATTAAGATAAGAACTTGATTTCTCCGCAGATTTGAGATGTTGGGCTACTGTCCGAATCATTATCGTTACCCTTCCTTTGGGATAGATTCCGGCTCATTCATTCAAGGCCTAACAACATTTCTGTTCCTTTTGAGCCACTGATTGGTGCCCTACAGGCCTTGTCTGTGTTTCACCAAACTAGAGAATGGATTGATAAACCGGATCTTGGTTCAAACTTTACCCGGTTCATCAGGCCTATAAATCAGTCATTTACTGATACACAGCATTCTCTGTAGAGCAAGAGTGTTCAAATCAATGCCTCAAAGGCCATAACAAGCAACAGTTTAAAAAATATCTCTGTTATAGAACAGGTGTGGCCATTCCTGACTCAGACTTTGAAAGCTACTTTTGTTGCATATTGTCCAATGGTAGCTTCAATGGCACACCTGTCTGTATGAATAGCATGTGGAAAGATCTACAGACAAACCACTCATAAGCAATGGTCCCCTTGTTGTCAAATATTGGACAGGTTCCTCTCACCCACAATACAGTTACAGAGTAAAGAAAAAAAAAGGGGGGTCCCAACAAATCTTTTTGTGCATGTCAATAACTCACATCAAACACAAGCTTAAAGGAAAAGCCACTAATGATTCTACACTTTGCACATGTTTACCAAATATAATTAGGGAACAGACACTACTGGCCCAATATACGGGTTAAAACATCATCCAGATATCCAATAATTGACTTGCTATTGCTAGTATTAGGTGGCTACGCAGTATGCATCATACAATTTTTGTCCCGGGTGACTGTGCGCCAGGATGATCTAACAGCATGCCGCATTGTCTGATCCGGGCCTATTGACTGATGCACGGAAATATAATGCTAGGCCCATACTATTTTCTTCAAATTGTTGTAAAAAACCTCTCCAGATCCCCTGTGATCAGTCATTGGCTAATCAAGGATAAGGGGCATTGGGTTGTGGTTAGTGGATTTTCCAGCATTTACTATATTACGAACGTCGATTTCTGGTTTCTCTTAACGCAATGAATATGCAGATGAGTGCCAGCGACATTGCCATATTCTCAGCATTAAGTCATGAATAGTGGCGAAAAGAAAAGATACTATCGCGGCGATACTTTACACAGTGAAATGGATCGGCTTTATATATATATATATAAATATATATATATATAGCGAAAATAACGATCTCTTGCCATTACCATGTCCTGCGATAGTTAAAAGGTGAAAATAGCGATCCTTATAAGTGATAGGTCTATATTCCTGTAAATATGCAGAATATATATATAGAAATAACCATACAGAGGGTGGAAATAGCCTTTAAAGTTATCCCTTTCATCTCTATCAATAGAGAAGTCTGCTGTTGGTCCCTCATACAGTATAATAGAAGGAATAGCTTATACGCCATCCATATAACTACCCCTTCTTCAACTTTTCACAAAACCAATATAATCATGAAACCTCCCTCGACAAACACAGAACAGCACAATGATCAGTTAAACCACACAATTTGTGCAAGTCTAATTATTTTCGTAGATACAATATTGTACAAATTTCTTGGCTTGCGCACAGAGGCAGTTCCCAGGCATAACTTAAATGGTTCATATGCAACACATCTGACTCGTCCTAAAGTTATGAGGCACAACCAAGACTCTGCAAGCCTATTGATTTCCCTTGCATTTGCTTTAATTTACTTAACCATTGAGAAATACATGAGCACATAAAGGGTAACTGTCCATTACCACCTTGTACTCAGACGCTGTTTTTTTTTTTTTTTTTTTTGGTTGTTTTTTACTAGTGATATCAGTAAATATTTCTGGAAATACAAAGCATTAGCATGTAAAATGAATTATAAAGGGTTCACACCTGTTTCAGTTCACTAACTACTGCACTGAGGTATACTATGATGTGTTTAAGGATTGAGTAAATATCCGGCATTATTACATCTGTGTGCAAGGGCTGGTAAATTAGATCCTAATTACATTAAAAGGCAGGCAGCTTCCTAGTTTAAATTTTACATGAGCACTTGTAGAAATTCGAAAGCGCTGCTGTGGATTCTTACGAGCTGGTGATTAGAGCTTCTTCCTATGCGGTCACTAAATATTCGTTTACAAATAAATGAAGAAGCTTTGAGCCAACATGCCTGTATAATAATCTGTTTTTTTCACTTTCCCTCTCTCTCTCCCAACTAGGCCCTTATCACACAAGCATGGCAACAATCAGAAACTGGTTTCAACTAATTACTCTATCACATAATTTCACAAATTGCCTTTTCACAGGGGAGCCAAGTGCAAAACACGCTCACAGTGGGAATTCGGGGCAGCAGCTTCATTTACTACTCATTTCTTGTTAAATTAAACAAGAAAGAAGTATAAAAAAAATCACTGCAAATGAGGCGGACAATTGTGGTTCATATTCATGGCATTCAGGCGAGAGAACTCCATGACTTTATGTATCTTTAAAGGTTGCTAGAAATCCCAGGACTCTTCAAGCTTTTGTATAGGTAAGAAAAAAGGCTCTTGAACAAAAGACAGAATGTTTAAACAGAAAGAAGAAATAACTGCGACTTTATCGAAAAGGAGAATGAAAGAGTCACTTGACTTCACGTAACTAGTTATTCTGGGTCTTCTGTAAACTATAGGCAGCCAGGAAATATAGAACCCTATTGTAAAATATTGGGCATAAAACGTCAAAGAGCTGTTGTATGGTCATATGAAATCACAAGGTTGCAGGACGATTGCTTTATATAGGTCATGGAACCAAGGCTACTTTCATTATTAAAAAAGCAAGGGGTACAATATTTTTATAACACAACATTTTATGAGATTTAAGGAGACAAAAGCATTATTTTAAGGGCAACTGTTGTCTCCAACACAATTTAGGGGTTAAATACAATCTGCCGTCTAAAGTACTTCCAGTAGCTTCAATGATTTCACTTGACCCTCTGCTCCCCCCTTCTTCCCAAGGAGCAGAGCATGCTGGGAAAGACAGGAAGTACCTGTAAAAAAAGGTCAGTCCTATAATTCCAGAAAGAGATTGGTCACATGGCCACAAGTGTTCAGGAAGGTATATTGCTATACCTTTCCAGCAATATAACATCTCACAAAATGTTGCCTAGAGAGATCCAGGGTTCATTTTAAAGGTGACAGAAAGGCTTTTATTAATCCTTATATGTTTGGAGGCCACAGTTGACCTTTTATTTAATTTACATGATATCATGCCTCAGTGTGAGTGTGTTCTGTGTATATATTATTTCTTATTTAGCACTGATTAGGATAACCAAATATCTGGTCTATTTATCCCTCAAACATGTGACAGAGTGACATCAATGCTGCACCCACAGGGGCCTGCTTATTAACAAATAAGGTTATCATCAGGACAGAAACCAGACCACTGTCACTTAGTTTTTAGGTCTGAGTGATATATATGTAGGTACTGCATATGTTTCTGTTTCTTTGGAAAGGCTCTTTTGACTCCAAATCAGGTGATTGAATAATTCTTTGTAAAGACCCTCAATATTCATTGTGTGTTGATAAGTTATGTGAATATCAACCTATTGTAGTTCAGCCTAGTAATATTTAAACAGTGTAAGGATGTCCCTACTTTAACCACCAATCTGTAGCATTTCATTCAATTCTGAAAACAGTTTGGAGAAATAATTACAGATGGATTTTTTTATCACCTCCGATTTTTACGTTTACCGACTGACCACCCAGTCATTAGGAAATATAACATGCTTTTTTTTCTCCAAAATAAGTTCAAATATAATCATCTGTAATTTTAGGCCAAACCTGATATTTTAATACAAAACAGGGGGGGTCCATGTTTACCAGAAGTGGTGTAACTAGGAATCACTGGGGTCCCCAGCAAACTATATATTCAGGGTGGAAGCTATATCTCTCATATGAAAAGTAAGAAGTTGGCCCCTCTCTGTGATCACAGGGGCTGGTAGTCATGCCCCTGTTTACCAGCAAATTAGGATCGCACAGTCATTATACAAATAAAATGTATTTTAATGTCACTTCTTTGAACTTTTTTTCCACTTGGTGCCAGGACCATTTATTCAACCTTGCCAACAAACTTCATGTATGAAAATTTTGCCCAATGCATTCTTTCTATGATGAATGTTACGTTAATATTCATTATTACCGTATATACATTTTCAGATGTTCTTTAAACAAAAAAAACTGTTTGTAGAAATCTATGAAACCTAAAGAATTCAATAGTGTAAACATCTGCTATGATTTTTTTTTCTTTACAGTGCAGGGATATCGACCTTCTACAAAAAGCACACGTTCCTTGGCTTTACATGACAAAAAGAATTAGTTACTATGGTAAGGAAACAGCAGAATGCACTTGGAAATCTCTCTGTTGAAATAATCTGCAGAAAATTTTCAAAGGGCTGCCTTATGGCTTTGGAAAAAGGATACCGAAAATAATAAAACATAATGTGGCATGACATGAAAGTGCACAGATTTGCATTTTGCATGGTTTTAATCATACTAAGTTGAAAATCAGGTAGTGTCAATTAAGGGCTCTGCATAATGTATAGGTATTTTGAAACTCTTCCCTGATCGACTAAGTAATAGTGACAATGGGGAGAGAATTTCATGGCAGTTAGTGCTTCTAAGAAGACCTGGATTTAACCTCACAGGACATTAACACACAGGAATGAGCAAGTGAAGGTCATCGGTACTATTAGAAATTGTTCGGTGGGAGTTTTGAAGTCCTGTAACAGTCATTGCACAGGTCAGGTATCACCTTTTCAATGTTAAAACCCTCAGTCAAGTTTATTTAGCAATTTATTCCAGGAGATGGAAAGAGGGCCTTAGTATGTGGAACGCGTTGACTATTGAAATAAAATCGCTCTCTATTGGGATAAGATCTGAATATAAAAAGGGGGCTTGTGTTTTAGATTCTTGCAGGTATATTAATGTAAAATAATCATTTAGAAGTCTGCATTCATTACCATTTCCATAAACGGACACTAAATGTTCATGGAATGGCTTATTATCTAGAAAGGATCGTAAAGGATAATTTATATACACACTTGCAATTTTGCATGAGCTGCTTTGTTTCTTGTATTAGTTAAAGGGTATGTCCACTGCATTTAAATATATATTTTTATTTCGGACACCACAAACTAAGTTTAGCAATACCCCTTTTTTATCTGTGCAGCAGCAGAGGAGGGCGTAAACCTGCTGGGGGGATAGGTGTTGGTAAGTTTAGGACATGTATGTCTTCATTCAACCTCAATTACTATATAAGTATTGTGAAAATTATGTTGGGGGGGGTTAAGTGGTACACTGTAAACTATACCGTCTACTTGTCCATTTGAACTAACATTTTCTAAACTCGCAGACGTTCTGGTAAATAATGGCAAATTGCCAGATGCAATATTTGACTGGCCGTACAATCAGTTGCTCTAATACTGGAGAGCAGCAATTTATCGATTGGTACATCTGACCGCTCAAAAAAAAGGGCCGCAATTGGTCCATGTTTATCACTGGCTTCCATTATTTACTTTCTAGGAGGACTGGATTATCGAATTCTGTTCCCAAGGGAAAACATTTTCAGTGTTTTTTTTCTGGTTTTCACTTAGTTAGTCAAAACAAACAGCTCAAAAGCCACTGGAACTCTTCCTATATGTTTGTTTATTGCCCTCAAGGTCTGATCTATAAATGAGGGGAGACAGAAAAGGGAAAGATGCTATATCTGGAGTAATAGGAAGTATAAATCAAAAGTTTGTAGCACTAACCCCCATCTAGGTTGAAATGTTTAACATAACACATGGGATGTGAATTATTTATCTTGGGATGATATAAAGATGTAAATCCTTGGAACTTGTTCTTTGAATTCATTATGACAATAGCAGTAACAAAAAATATATAGTGGAACAAAGAGAGCTTTCAATATTTAGTTAATTAAATTATAGAATAACTAAAGGAAGCCCACTGCATTTCCAGGACAAGTATAAAAACAACCCTGGAGACTCCATGAGCTTTCTACTATGCAATTACCAGAGTAAAGGTCCATACAGATGTGTGATCATGGGCCGACCCGCAAACATGATAGTAGGATAAATAGTCGTTTCACCAGGGTAGGTAGGTCTATGGGTGTTTGGTTGGGGTATCATTGATGATCTGTGGATGCCACTGAACGTCCATAGAAAATATAGTACCCATCCATGGGTCAGCCTGCAATCGCAAGCCTCTTAAACCTTTAGTGTCAAAGCCTTAGAATATATATTAAAATACTGAGAACTTCAGATCATACAGTTCATGAAATATCATAGTCAATTAGGAAAAACATAAGGGAATAAAAATCCTCTAAGCTAATTCAGACAATGAACTCTATTTTAGTGGCCACCAGGGATAGCACAGGAAGAAATATTCCATGTTGTTGATTTCCTTTTGGTTGTTAAAAAAAACACAACAGCACTGTTTCACAATGTTGTCAAATGATAGTTGACAACAAATTCAGAAATTATATAAATATGTTGGAGCAACAAGTTACAAAGTTTCATGATGCGTTTTTATATTATTAGAAACTAGTCAGTTAAGCCCGTTAGTAAACGAGCGTAGATCTTTCTCTCTCTTTTCTCTCCCTCTCCGTTTTTATACTCGGCATCCAGGCATTCCAGACGCGTCTTCTTCAGTGCCGTTTTTGCTTAGTCCGGACATAACGCGCTGGGGGGAGGACCTATTATCTTGCGCACGCAAATGCGCAGAAGACAAAGACACACGGACTAAGGGATGCACATCTAGGATTTTATAATAGGAAACTGTCTAAACAGTTTTATAGCATCATACTGTCCATAAGTTCTTAACATCATACTGTCCATACAGTTTATAGATATACTGTCCATACAGTTCTTATAGCATCATACTGTTATACAGTTCTTATAGCATCAACTGTCTATCAGTTCTTATAACATCAATACGTCATTACAGTTCTTATAGCATCATACTGTCCATAATTCTGTATAAACTACATACTGTCCATACAGTTCGTATAGCATCATACTGTCTATACAATTCTTTACATCATACTGTCCATACAGTTCTTATAGCATTCATACTGTCTATACAGTTCTTATAGCATTTTATACTGTCTATACAGTTCTTTATAGCATCTACTGTCCATACAGTCTTATAGCATCATACTGCCATACATTATATAGCATCATACTGTCTATACAGTTTCTTATAAACATCATAATGTCCATACAGTTCTTAGCATCATACTGTCCATACAGTCTTATAACATCATACTGTCCATACAGTTCCTATAGCTTCATACTGTCCATACAGTTTATAGCATCAACTGTATACAGTTCTTATAGCATCTACTGTCTATACAGTTCTTATACACCTACTGTCCATACAGCTTTTAGCATCATACTGTCCATACCGTTCTTATAGCATCATTACTGTCATACAGTTTTAGACATATACTGCTCCATACAGTTTTTATAGCATCATACTGTCCATACAGTTCTTTAAAATCATACTGTCCATACAGTTCTTATAGCATCATACTGTCTATACAGTTCTTATAACATCATACTGCCATACAGTTTTTATAGCATCATACTGTCCATACAGTTCTTATAGCATCAACGTCCATACAGTCTTATATTCATACTGTCTATACAGTTCTTAGATCATACTGTCCATACAGTTCTTATAGCATCATACTGTCCATACAGTTCTTATAGCATCATACTGTCCATACAGTTCTTATAGCATTCATACTGTCTTACAAGTTCTTATAGCATCATACTGTTATACAGTTCTTATTAGCATCCTACTGTCCTATACAGTTCTTATGCATCCTACTGTCATACAGTTCTATGCATCCTACTGTCCATTCAGTCTTATAGCATCATACTGTCCATACAAGTTCTTTATAGCATCATACTGTTATACAGTTCTTATAGGCATCATACTGTCCATACAGTTCTTATTAGCTCAAATTTATAAGTTCTTATGCATCAATACTGTCTATACAGTTTTTATAGCATCATACTGTCCATACAGTTCTTATAGCATCATACTGTCTATACAGTTCTTATAGCATCATACTGTCATAAAGTCTTATAGCATAATACATGTCTATACAGTTCTTATAGCATCATACTGTCCATTACACGTTCTTATAGCATCATACTGTCTCTACAGTTCTTATAGCATATATGTCTATACAGTTCTATAGCATCATATGTTTCAGTTCTTATAGATTACTGTATACAGTTCTTATAGCATCATACTGTCCATTTACAGTTTTTTATAGATCATACGTCTATTACAGTTCTTATAGCATCATACTGTCATACAGTTCTTATATGCATCATACTGGTCCATACAGTTCTACTTATAGCATCATACTGTCCATACAGTTCTTAGCATCATACTGTCCATAAAGTTTCTTATAGCATCATACGGTTATACAGTTCTTTATAGCATCCTACTGTCCATACAGTTCTTATAGCATCCTAATGTCCATACAGTTTTATAGCTCATACTGTCTATAAGTTCTTATAGCATCATTATGTCTATACAGTTCTTAAGCATCATACTGTCCATACAGTTCTTATAGCATCATACTGTCCAACAGTTCTTATAGCATCATACTGTCCATACGTTCTTATAGCATCATACGTCTTACAGTCTTATAGACATTCATCATGTCTATACAGTTCTTATAGTATCATACTGTCCATACAGTTCGTATAGCATCATACGTCTATACAGTTCTTATAGCATCATACTGTCTATACAGTTCTTATAGCATATACTGTCTAACAGTTCTTATGCATCATACTGTCATAACAGTTCTTATAGCATCATACGTCCATACAGTTCTTATAGCATCATACTGTCCACACGTTTCTTATAGCATCCTATGTCATTACAGTTCTTATAGATCCTACATGTCCATACAGTTCTTAAGCACTATATGTCTATACAGTTCTTTATAGCATATATAGTCCATACAGTTCTTATAGCATCATACTGTCCAGATCACAGGTTTCTATAGCATCATACTGTCCACACAGTTCTTATAGCATCATAACTGTCAACAGGTTCTTTTATAGCATCATACTGTCTATACAGTTCTTATAGATCATACTGTCTATACAGTTCTTATAGCATCATAATGTCTCTACAGTCTATAGCATTATACTGTACATTACAGTATTATAGCATCATACTGTCCATACAGTTTTATAGCATCATACAGTCTATACAGTTCTATAGCATCTCACTGTCCATACAGTTTTATAGCATCATACTTCCATACAGTTCTTATAGCATTTCATACCGTCCATACAAGTTCTTATAGCAAGACATACGTACTTTATACAGTTCTTAAATCCTACTGTCCATACAGTTCTTATAGCATCCTAATGTCCAACGTTCTTATAGCATCATACTGACTATACAGTTCTTATAAAATCATACTGTCTCATACAGTTCTTATACATTATACTGTACATTACAGTTCTAATGCATCATACTTAAATACAGTTTCTTATAGAATCAACAGTCTATACAGTTCTTATAGCATCATACTGTCCATACAGTTCTTATAGCATAATACTGCATACAGTTCTTATAGATCATACGTCTTATACAGTTTCTTATAGCATCCTACTGTTCCATACAGTTCTTATGCATCTACTGTCCATTACAGTTTCTTATAGCATCATACTGTCTATACAGTTCTTATAGCATCCTACTGTCTAGACAGTCTGTTATAGCATATTACTGTCCATACAGTTCTTATAGCATCATACTGGTCTATACAGTAGTTCTTATAGATTCATACTGCCATACAGTTCTTATGCATCATTACTGTCTATACAGTTCTTATAGATTATAATGTCCATACAGTTCTTATAGCATCATAATGTCTACAGTTTATCTGTTATAGCATCTACTGTCATACAGTTCTTATAGCATTACTACTGTCCATACAGTCTTTATAGCATCCTAATGTCCATACAGTTCTTATAGCATCATACTGTCCATACAGTTCTTATAGCATCCTACTGCCATACAGTTCTTATAGCTCATTACTGTCTATACAGTTCTTATAGCATCTAGTCCATACAGTTCTAGGCATATCTGTCTATACAGTTCTTATAGCATTATACTGTCCCTACAGTTCTTATAGCATCATACTGTCTATACATTCTTATAGCATTATACTGTCCATACAGTTATTATAGCATCATATGTCTATACAGTTCTTATAGCACCTACTGTTCCATACGTTCTTATAGCATCCGAATGTCCACAGTTCTTATAGCATCATACTGTCCATACAGTTCTTATAGCATCCTACTGTCCATACAGTTCTTATAGCATATATGTCTTACAGTTCTTATAGCATCTATGTATACAGTTCTTAAATTACGTTACAGTTTTGTAGATTCAACTGTCATACGTTCTTATAGCATCATTACTGTCTATACAGTTTCTTATAGCATTATACTGTCCATACAGTTCTTATAGCATCCTAATGTCCATACAGTTCCTAAGCCATATGCTATACAGTTCTTATAACATCATACTGTCTATACAGTTTCTATAGCATCATACTGTCCATACAGTTCTTATAGCATCATACTGTCTATACAGTTCTTATAGCATCATACTGTCCATTTACATTCTTATAGCATCCTAATGTCCATACAGTTTTATAGCATCATATCTTCCATACAGTTCTTAATAGCATTTTCCTCTGTCCATAAAGTTCTTATAGCATCCTACTGCCATTAAAAAGTTTCTTATAGCATCATACTGTCTATACAGTTCTTATAGCATCATACTGTCCATACCGTTCTTATGCAATCATACTGTCCATACAGTTCTTATTACATCATAGTCCTTTACAGTTTTATAGCATCATTAGTCTATACAATTCTTATAACATCATACTGGCCATACAGTTTCTATAGCATCATACTGTCTATATACAGGTTCTTATAGAACATCAATACTGTCATACAGTTCTTATAGATCATACTGTCCATACAGTTCTATAGCATTCATACTGTCCAACAGTTCTATAGCATCATACTGTCTATACAGTTCTTATAGCATCCTACATCCATACAGTTCTATGCATCTAATGATCCATACAGTTCTTATAGCATCATACTGTCTATACAGTTCTTATAGATTCAAATGTCCATACAGTTCTATAGAGCATACTGTCTATTCAGTTTCTTTAGCATTCTAGTCCATACAGTCTTATAGATGCATTACTGTCCATACAGTTTTATAAGCAATCATTACTGTCCAACAGTTTTATAGCATCCTTAATTCCATACAGTTCTTATAGCATCATACTGTCTATACAGTTTATAGATCATACTGTCCATGCAGTTCCATAAAGGTTAATAGTATCATACATCAAAAAGCATCATACGTTGATATAGAACTATAAGTCTATACAGCTCCATTAGTTCTTATAGCATCATACTGCAATAGGATGTGCAGTCAATTCAGTCTATATTATACAGTACAAACCATACAGGACCATACAATATCATACAATACCATACAGGACCATACAATACCATACAATACCATACAGAACAAATATACAACACCATACAATACCATACAGGACCAACAATACCACACAGGAACATACAACATAAGGACCATACAATACCTAGGACCATACAATACTATACACACACCATTTTGCTGTTTGCTGTCCTCTTATCTGGGGGGCTACAGATGTTGCTGGGGGAGACCACCCCACTGGATTCTGGGTAAGTTTGTCCAGGGCTACTGGAGCTCCCGTTTTTAATTCCACAGGCAGGACTAGCAGTTCCCTTCTCCCCGGTCTCCACTTTAATGAGCCGGTGTTTGGGGGTAGACATACCTGCCATCGCGCATGGCAGGGACTGATCAAGGAGAAGACTGACATTACAGGGAGGTGAAGGGGGACAGTGCAGTTGACAGTGGAGTAGGAACCGGTGACCCCCACGTAGCTGGCAGTGCCTGTATACAGTTTAGGAGGGGCTGGAGGCAGCGGCTTGGAGCTCTTGAAGCCCAGGTGTTCCTGATCCATTTGGCCATACTGCCCACACATTGTGTCCCATGCTGGATGTTGGGTTGGTGGACTCCCTCTACTGCTGCTGTGAATGTCTCTACTGACGGCTCTGAGGGGCGGACCGCTATCTTGCACACGCACATGCGCAGAAGACAAAAGAACACACACACGGACTCCGGGACGCCACATCTAGGGTTTTATTATATGGGTACCAGCCATAGAACAACCCTATACATAAAGTGGTACACAGATGAGATCCTCTAATAACTGCTTTACATACAATATAAAAATCTGGAATGTTTTGGAGAACACAACTGATACAAGTGATAAGCTACAGAAACAATATGGGGTGTCCTCTATCAGAACAAAAAATATACAGATCAATTAGTGAACATGCATTGCAGAATAGAGGTGATTCCCAAAGGAAAAAACAAATGTAGATATCAGCATGATTCAATCCTGTTCCCTATGGAAAAAAGCTATTCCTATATGAAAGAACCAACATGCTTTCCAATTTAATAATAAATACATTTAAAGACAGAAAATAATATAGTTTAATCAGTAATGTTATACTTTTTAGAAATCTAATTGACGTCGGTCCCAATGAAAAGAAGTGATTATCAAATAAAACCAATTCCTATGGGAAAAGTTCCATAAAGTCCAGAGGACATTGAACCAGTGTAACACTGATTCTATCACATTACTATTGACCTATCCATGTTACAGATTACCAAGAAGGAAAATGGTCTGCTTTATTATTGGCAACTTATTGAAGGTTCCAGCTTTTTACTTCCATATCTTGAACAGAAATTCATTTTCAAAGACAAGAAAATCTTTTTCCCTTTACTTTAGGGGTCTATATTTGAACATTAATTAAATGAATTTCTCCGCAACATAATGTCTCACCCCCCATATCCTCTAGTCTGTAAGCTCTTTGGGCGGGGTCCTCTTCCTATTGTATCACGGTATTGCTGTAAGAAAAGCCCTCCTATGTTATTATTTATGTATTACTTGTGTATGTAATATGTATGACTTTGTATAACATGTATTACCCTGTATGTAATGTATGACTATGTAATTGTAAGCACCACGGAAGATTGTTGGAGCTATATAAATCAAAATAATAATATTAATAACGTTATACTGATATAAACTGGAGATATTTTTCCTTTAAAATCATCTGAAAATCAGACCGGTTTTACTTGGGTCTGGGCTGATCTGGAAGTTTGAAGGAGCAGATGGATAAAATACACATAGCCCGGGAAAACAAAAGCGTGTACCCTGTAACACACAAAATCCTATTGATTTCAGTGGGCTAGGCAATTGTTGTCTGCTCACTCCGATCAGCCCAGACTGCAGGGGAAATGGGAAAAAAAAATATAAGTAACAGGATTCAACAAACAGGCTGCACAGAAAGGTTAGAAGGGCACATCTGTATATGGGGTGTGTATGGGACTTTCTAGGGATGTGTATGAAATTTCTATGGGGTGCGTAATGGACTTTCTATGCAGAGCTACGTATTGACTTTCTATAGGGGTATGTATTGGGACTTTCTTTGGGGCTGCGTATGGTACTTCTATGGGGCGTGTAGGTGGTATGAGACTTCTATGGGCTGCTATTGGACTTTCTATGGGGTGCTTGTTGGGACTTTCTTGGGGCGTTATGGACTTTCTATGGGGCTGTGTATGGGACTTCTATGGGGCTGTGTATGAGCTTTTTATCGGGCTGCATATGGACTTTCTATGGGGCTGTGTATTGGACTTTCTATGGGGCTGTGTATGGGACTTTGTATGGGGCTGTGCATGGGACTTTCTATGGGGCTGTGTATGGGACTTTCTATGGACTGTCTGTGGAACATCATGGGATTTCTATGGGAGAAAGTCAACCTCGGTTTTTATTCAAGTCAAGCAGTTTCTGGTTTATCAGTTAAAATAAGTACATCAGTTTATATCAGGTCGGTTTATACTCGAGTAATGGAAGTAGTAGAGAATTAATTTGTCAATGTTTCCATGAGAACAAGTTAATAGACTTTTCAAAACATATATATAATTAGCAAACAGAATATGTTATATTTGAAAAAAAAGAATGCAAGAGAACTAATGTATTTCTTGTGGGATAATCAAGTGTCCTTTAAAATAGTCTCAGTGGAGTGTGTTTTATTGTTTTTTGAAATTAGTGGATTTATTAATTAGAGGGGCCACGTGGTAAGATTTTTCTAGCCCTCGACTCAACCAATATTTCTATGTATTGTCAGTCAGCCCGAAAAATCAAGTGATTTTAAGTCGTCAATGACCAATGCCCGTTTGGCGATCGTGTAGTTTCTAGGACCACACAACGCGCTCTGGCAAACTATCAGCCGTGGCTACTTTTGCCATGGACCAACAGTGAATAGTTACCATATGCACCAGCCTAAGAAATTTGTGTTAGAAAACAAAGTAGCTATGATACAATTTAAATTAGTAATGCATCGTTTTTCATTTTAATTGTAAGAAACACAGTGAAACCTTCGAAAACCACTTAAGTGTATAACTAAAGCAACAACTTACTGTTAGATGTTGGAAGAGCCATGCCCTCATGATATTCGTGGCTACTTTGGGAAAAGATACCCCGCTTTTATGGCGGGTTTTTTGGGTCTTTGTCTGGATCGTCATCATCCCCCCTGCGTGTGCGGATTACCACTGTTGTCCAAACCATCAACTATAAAGATGCAGAAAATAAGCTGTAATTACTTGATGCCTCTATGATACCAACTGCACTAAGGACACATTTTAAAAGATAATGCTGCTCAACAAACTACAGGCATATCTTTTTATTCAGTTAGATTCAACTGGACTTAATGTAGTTCCTGAAGTCAGTTGATCTAACTAAAAAACACAAAAATTACCAACCATGACCTGTTTGAATGAGAGAAACCGTCACACGCATTTTACTGCCACGCATTTTTACGCAGGCAAATAATGCTTGTTACGTTTTAAGTCAGATATTGTGATATCATCTTTCAACAATCAAGTTTAGCAGAAGTTATTGTTTTAACTAGAAGGGAATCATGTTACTATGAGCATGAGTACTTGCACCATACTGAAAAGCTTCTTCTCAATGTCTCAAGCGAAAGTGCATCTGTTTCCCAGCCTTAGACCCAGTAAACATGGTAAAACTTTTAGCCCAATTTTCCGTACATCAGCAGCATGATTGGTTTTCAGTACAACTGATCATGCTGCCTATTCTAGACCACATGATTGGCCCATAATTTAGTCATGTACAATGTCTAGACTGACTGGTTTTTGCAGAACTTGATTGGACACTGATTTGTCAGGTCAAAATATTGGCCCATCTGTACCAGAAATAAAGCTTCATAAAGACGTCCAATTTTGGCCGCGACCCACGTCCACAAAGGATATTCCCGCGGTGAACGGGCCGTTCACGGTGATAGTCACAAGTGTGTGCGTTTGGGACAGGGGTCATCGCTAATCCACCCATACGAATGTATACTAGTGAGATTATCGAGCTAAACAGTGTTTTGTCGCAGGCGTGGCCAAAATCGTACTCTGTATGAAGATTTAGCGGTCAATTTAAAGGACACCAAGTTGCCTCAAGTCTCTGTGTCCCACCACTTTTACTATCCTAACCAACAGTGTTATGACAGTCTAATAGGGATGAGAAGAGGGTAACAAACAAAAATTGAAGATCCCACAAATCTCACATTCAATTGGTTACATTGGTACATTCAACTATTTAATAAGAAAATGTAAACTGTCTACAATAAATGTTCACAAAAATCTTGAGCAAACTGCATTAGTTGACAGGGCATTAATACAGAAACGAAGTAAAACATGGTTCCCCTTTTATGTACCAAAAGGGAGCCAAATCAGCATGTTTCCATCAATGTTACGACACACTAATGATCTCAGGTTGGGGATATTTCGTGGATGGGATTATTATAACTTACAAAACTCTGCTGGGTTGACCTCGTTTAATTAATCAATGGGGGGAAAAATAATGAAAAATTCCATATTTAAAGTAATGATGAAAATAGAATAATGAAGCATCATTTAGTATTTGGCCTTCAGAGCCTGAAGAACAGGGGTACATAACTCATCACCCTCCAGAGACAGAATGCACAGTTGGTTCCAGAGAGAGTCAGGCAGTTTTCCATGACATACTGTACCAGTGCATGGGAACATTTTAGTAAATATTAGAAGATATTACAAATATTAGTTTTCCAGTTTAACCTTCCCCTTTACATTTGTATAAGTTAAAGTACTCAAATTGTTGTATTTATAGAACTAAATATAAAACTGTGCTATAGCCTAGAGAAAACAAAAGGATTTGGATGTATGAAAAAGAATATTTATGTACTATTTCTATTTGCTTTATATCACTGAAAGGTTTTCCAATTTCGGTTCCGTATGCCAGTATTTTATCTGGGGAGGGAAGAATAATGAATCAGACGGTCCATGCACAAAGTGGAGAATTCAAGATTCTGACAAAATACAAGTTTTCTAAACTGCCAATCCCCTGTAAAGCTAGTTACAACAGTGCTACAAAACAATAGCAAATAAGCAACACTGGAGATAAAAATAAAAAACAGCCGCGAGTTTGCCAAAGGACATACTGCTTAGATCAGATAAATTCTGCTAGATCTGATAAACTGTTTCAAATCTACACTACTTACTAATCCCTGTCGCTTGGTGCACAACCAATATTTTAGGATCGAACGAAGTTGCCCCTGTTCTTATTTTTCTGATGACATATATATTTCCTCCAGAAAACCACTGTGGATGAAGCATGGATAGTGGTCCCTCGTAGGTTGCAGGGGGCGGCTCAATGATTCCTAGTTACGCCACTGCCATTGACCACTTTGCCATCAACACCAAAATGAAGCCAAGCTTACCGACATATCCCCTTGTCTGGTTGGAAACAATTGGCAATGTCTAAATCACCATCAATATTGTCTGGCATAGACAAAAAATGTTGGCCCAGGTGATCAATCAGAATTAATTTTAGGCCATGTGTACCATGGTTCAGAACCATTATCACAGCTTTTTTCCATGCATTGATCAATAATTAGACACACAAACATTACGGTGGCAGTAGAGTTATCATACCATTGTTTAAGAAAATTATACAGACTGCTTCTGGCAATATAATTGACAGTTTTTTAAACCATCTCCTCCTCGTTAAATTATATTCTTACTGTCAGTGGTAGGAGAATCATCAGTGGAAATGGACTCTTAAAGGAGATAGAAAGAAGTCAGTTATTTGATGATTATTAATTCCCTTTAAACTCAAGCAGTTCCTTGAGTACACAGCTCTAGTTTTACATACTATGAACACATGCACTTTAAGTCTTTTCCAAGAAAATCAAAACTAAGCTTGGGAAGCTTTTCATTTCACAAATATGTAACCAAAACCCTATATGTGTAATGTGTGCAACAGCATAGATACTGTGATAATACATGCAATGTACATTGATTAGCTCCTATCTTTGTTCATGAAATGCAAAGCAATCAATGCAAACAAAAGGATTGCTGGGGGAAAAAGTGAAATATATGGGGCCATAGTAAGAAGTAGATCTCCACACCTAGAACATTGGACATACAGTCATGGCAATCTACCAAACATTCCGTGAATCTTCTTACAAACTGTAACCTGTCTGGCCTATTATTTTGATTCTTGGACCATGAAAAGAGCCCAAAGTTGTCATTTGCATTGAAAATGTCCGCCTTCAATTACGTAGTTATATCATTAGAACAGACACACATACAAGCCTCCAAAACATTGACGTTTGGACTTTGTAATACAGTCATTGTGCTAAGAAGGACCCACAGAAAAAATGTTCCTTTCTAAACTTGACATAAAAAAGGGTTTGGATTGATGCTCCCGATGACCTTGCATAGTCAAAGTGATGATTGACAGCTGCTTTGTAATCAATTCACATAAACACCTAACATGTAATTCAGTATGAAATGGAAAGAGAAATCTACAAAGACACAGAGTGTGGGAAATTTCACCTGCATTCAGGATGGACAGTGGAGAAGAGAAGAAATAGACCCAAGTAGTTTGCCACCTTTTCCTTTAAATATGAAACAAAGATGGAATCCACATATTTCATGCTAAGTACCAGTCATTAAATGCATGCAAGTTGGTCAAACAAGGAAATACTAGCTATCCTCCCAACATACTAATTTCATGTTGTGTTATTTAAATGGAATAGATGGCAAACTGAAAGTAATGGATTAACCTGATCTAAAAGAGTAGACAGTAGATCGCTGACGAAACTTGCTAAGGACGTTGATCGAATTTCACCCCAAGATTTCTGCCCCAAGACAACGCAGCCCCTGATAAGATCATCAGCTCGCTTGATAGCGCTGCCAATATCATGTGTTATAGAAACGGAGGCCTTGCACGGGTCAACTTGATCATTTTGATTGGCTTGGGGGGAAAGAAAACAGTGGTCTGCCAAAATTGCAGCCTGCTGAAATCCTTGTTCTAAAAACCGTTCAGCTGTGAGTTATTGAGTTCCTCAAACACCATCAATGGCATTAATTCTGAAAAACTCTCCACTGTACAACATACAATCATTTATATGTTCAATAAAGTTATTTATTGCTACGGGGCCTCTAAGCTCTGGGTCCAGTCATTTAAATTGACCTGCTATTTTTAAATTTCAATGAAAACATGAGTCTATCTTTTTTTCTCCCCAACACGAGACACCACACAAATGCCCCCCCGTGGACATAATTTAAGCATATCAAGTCACTTTTGAAACAATTTTTTTTAATTTCGATTTATATTCCACACCAAAACCCCCACGGTATATCTTTAACTCTAAAAAAACAACCTTACACAACCACTGCGCAAACTGTTACTTCAGAGACAAACCATGACTTTGTAACTATAAAAAAAAAAACCAATTGATTTATTTATGGAAATATCAAACTACAACTGACACAGACGACTTTTTATCTAGCTTTGCAGC
>JAACNH010002519.1:0-38730 GCA_019447015.1 Hymenochirus boettgeri
CAATCAGCTTTAAAGCCAGGATTTCCTAATGTCCCTATCCTTGCTCCCTAATATCCATCACAGTGTAGTAGGTACAGAAGTTCTGTATATAAACCCAGTCTCAGCAATTACCTCAGGCAGCTGCAGGGGAATGTTTGATACAGATCTCTATACTGCTGTCAATCACAGGGCAGACTGGATACATTTTTGAAACAAACAAATGCTGCTTCTCACTCACAGCTCATTAACTATGCACCAGTCTATGCACCAGTACTATGCACACCGGAGAAGTAAACAGTAGACTGCACTGAGCAGATAGAAAGGGGGGAATCCCAGGCACAGGAATTCCCCCCATAAACACACCCCCTGCAGCCGGTTATTTTGCACATGACATTATGGCCGTAATGCCTATTACAACCATATATGGAGGGGAACGTTGTGGAATGTCGGCAGGAAGATCTGCGGCCGCCCATTACCATTGATTCAGCGTTGGTGTTAAATCAAAATTGAATTCTAAATATGGGTCGAGGAGTAGGAGGGCATTGTCGATATGGATGTGTGCCATCACAGATATATAAATCCTAAGTCTATACTTTAAATCATTGCAATGTTTGTTCCTCTAAATAATGTTTCACTGGTAGAAACTAGTAGAAGGAATATACACCAGATTTTTCAATCTTCCTGAAAACACGACGAGTGTGGCTATATATTCATCTTAAGTTGCCATGGAAACTCAATCTGTAAGTGTGTAGCCATTCCCTAACAGACATAAAACTGCTTTTTACCATTAAAGATTATTTGTTTGCCTTTGGGTTTGTGTACTTGTTGCTCTGTGCTGCCCCCTACCAGGGACACATAATCATTTTTCACATAACAAAATGCCAGTTACCTTCCATGGACCAATTCAGGGATGTGGTTACACATATCCATAGCTGTTCGTCAATGTGATTCCAAAGCCAGGCAGGTTAAGCTATAGGGGAAACATGGGCAATGGCTTAGGGCCAAAGGTTTTAAATAGTGGAAGTTCAAAAGGGGACCCCACATAAGGGGCCACACAGACTTTGCTTTCTAGCCTTTTTTTTTTTTGCTGAGATGAGATTAGGTGGGGTGTAAGTGCTCCAGGGGTCTTAACAATGATAAAATTATGGTTCATAGCACCTGTGATTGGGGGGGGACCTGCAACGCACGATGTGTATTGCACTTTCGTTTCTGCGGCGACAATAGTGCCCGTGTATGGGGCTTGTTGGCCAAAATGTGCATTTGGTCAGGGTTGGTTATGATCTGCTTGGCGGATATGGGCAATGAGCCCCAACCAAGCAGCCATTAGAGCCAACAAACCTTCCATACAAGCACACGATTGTTGGCAAAAAAAAACCGTGCAACACATCACGCATTGGGGGTCAGACCCCGCAATCCACGTGTGTACGAGCCCTACCGTTATTGTTTAATAATATATAATGCCTATAATGCTTTGGAACTGCGGTCAATGGCTATTAATCACCACTAAAACTGATTTTCTTTTTAGTATAAGTGTGTTTGATATTGGCAATAGCCAAACATTGTGACAGTGTTAGGTTCGTACACATGTGCAATCGGGTCCCGTCCCCGTGTATGGGCATTTATCATCCGAAACAGCCGTCGTTCGGAGATCTGCCGGTCAACGTCCTCTCGGAACGGAGTTTCGGCCGATAAGTGCTCCTAAAGGGCCGAAACTAACGGTCGTACACATTGTGGTTATGGGATGGGGACCCGCAATTGCACATGTGTAACGAACCTTTAGTGTTAAACTGATATGGCTAAGGTCTGTTCACATGTGCACCCCATTGAACAAGCAGCCATATTGCAAGAGTCCCTGTAGCAATATGCCAACATGAATAAAACTATCACTAGCATGAGACGTAGCTATTTGGGTCACAGATGGAACAGATGGGTCCACTATAGATGTAATTGGGGTCGAATTAGAACCCGACTTCGATCGAATCTGAGGGGTCGATGTCCTGATGAACTTTGGAACTCCCGGATTTCACGGAACCCAGATTTTGAATTTCGAGTTTAATTAGAAATTTAAAGTAGAACGATTATTGAAAATTGAAAAAGAACGATTATCGAAATTGAAATTTCGGGTAATCCTTGAAAGTAAATCGAGTTCGATAACCCTCGAAAATGAATGTGGAAGCTGGAAAACAGATTGTGAGGAAAGATGGTTTTAAAAAAGGTTTGGTTCTATTTACGGTTCCCCAGACCATTCCCACGGTTCCTGTGTTCATTTACCGTAACCTACTTTTACTATTTGTCCATCAAACCCTGGACTGAAATGTTCACATTTTTTTCCCCATAGACTTCTATGGGTTCGTTTCGAATCTTCCGGAAAATTCGAAAATGGACGAAAACTCATCAGTTTCGAAGATCTCTAGTTAGCACACAGGTACACACACACTGCAAATGTTACAGAATATCAAAACACTTGGAACATATGTAAAAAACAGCCTTTTGACATAGCACTGCACCCAGTAGCAATTGCCAGAGCACTGATTGCTCAGTTATCTATTATGGACATAGATTGCCCAATTAATCAGCCTCAAGGAGTCCTTAACAGTTGGATATTTTTAGCTCAGAGCATCAAATACTTATCTGTTTCTTTTCTAACAGTACAGAAGAACTGAAAAATCAAAGACAAGTTTACATAAAAAATTACATACAATACACTCGATACTACTGACGTTTAAAGGGTGTCCATAACATTAGCGATAAGTGTGTAGAGGCCAAAACCCACCGACCATAATGCCAATGAACAACCGTAGTATGAAAAATTCAGTTGCTCGGTAATGAGACATAATATATGGCCCGTGTATAGGGTCGGGTCCATGTGAGTGGTTCCCATAGCATTGAGCGGACAGTACCAATTTGATTGTCAGCACAAGCGATGGAATACCATGTGCATGGTCACCTTTAGCCATATTCCAACAAGCACCTGGCCCGATCCGTTTAACCATCAATATTATAAATATGATCTGCATGGAAAACTTACAGAAATGTCGGCAGGTAAAACTGCTGCTCCACTCGACATTACAATGGATTTCTCCATTAATCTCAGATAGGAATCTAATCGGGGGTAAAGCGAGTGAGTGTGTGGTTCAACTTTAGCCATTTTCTCCCACAGCCCATTCATGGATGACTGGTCAATCGGTTCGACCAGGTGTATCCATATAAAGCTCTGAAACATAAGCTTTCTGGTACGGTCATAATGCATGAAGCCAACAACTTCCCACAAAATAGTGATATGGCCCTTAAAGGACAAACCATTTCTTCCTTAAACATAATTGCGCAAAATGTCCCAGACAGTAGCTACTAATTTAACACAATGGTGATATGTTATTTATGCGACTACGTATGTTCAACCTGATCAGTTCATTGCTGCATGGTTACACATCCCATTTAAGATGGAATAGAGCACCCCTTCCCATATATAATCCAACTATAAACCCACCAATGAGGAAACGGAGAAAAGATCGATTTCCCCCTAACTACATACTAAACTGTGAAATACGAATCAACCCTAAAGGTCGCACTTTCAATTCAAATATTACACAAACCGCCAACTAAAAAAATAGAAAACACACAACTTCCACTCCAAAATAACAGTAACCCAGGGGGGGACAAAGGCCAATGAGAGGCTCATTGTATCTGGATATAACCAAAATGACCACGAGTCATTAGAAAGATTCCACCACACTATAAACATCTAATGAATAAGATATTAGGATGTTGCGTTATCCTCTGGTCTCTATAGGGTCCTGTGTTCCACTGGTAGTATTGGTGTGACTCCTTTTATGTCAGATAAACGGATATTGTAGTTCAACAGCATTCACATCTAATAACTTTATTATGATATCAATACAAAGTAGATTCTGGGATAAATAAAACAACCTTTACATTGAGGCAGTTTCCATGCTTGAAGAATGCACAGGGCTGATCACAGGACCTAGAGCTTTCCAAGTGCCCATGGACAGAGATGAATGGAATAGAAACAGGGCAGCAAAGTATCCAATATAGCCGTACAGGTCACACCCCATGAAGCACGAAGGAGGATATAAAGTAAACAGAATATACCTTTCTTGCTTCTTTGTTCATTTGTTTAGATGGCGGAGGCCCAAATTCCTATCTGCAGGCGGAGCATCGTTTTTACCAAAACACTGCAAGAGACAAATCAAATATTTATAAAAGAAAAGGTTGTAAGGAACTCCAAGTGTCAGGTGGTTTGAGGGGCCATTGATCCTAGAAGGTAACAGATTAATATAGTATGTATTATAGTATTTAGTATAGTTAGTATATTGGAGGTTGAAAATAGGAAAACGTCCATCTAGTCCAAACCTACTCAGCAACACCCACATTACCTGCCTAATATGATGGAATATGATGGATCCTTAAACCCCAGGGCCTTTCCTCCACACTACCCTTCCATTTCATCATCAGTGTTGTAGAAAACCTTAGGGAAAGCAGAAAATCAAATTATAACCCTATAGTTTAACATGAAAAAACATTAAAAAATGCAAATCAGTAAAGTCGTCATTCAAACAGGTGCAGAAATCTGTAACCAATAAAAAGAACCATTGCAATTCGACCATTGGATTGGTAAAAATTCCAATACCGAGGGCCACAAGAGTTTTAATCCGAACCTACACAGGTTTATATTTGTATATATATATCGATCCATCATGATCCAAGCTCCAGACCCAACAATAATCAGTAATCTGGAAACCACCAATATGTGCAATATAAAAATACACCCAATTGATTGTTATTACCAGCAGGAAGGGGTCATCCAAATGACAGATTTTGCAGGAAATTTGCCCAGATACAATTGGCTGTCTGATTAAAGATTCTACCAATCCCAGTCAATCTAATGAACTTACTGGAATGGGGATCAATCAGTAATATGTTGATCAAACATAACCCCATGTTACTACAGTGCTACATTTTCATGTCTAGGGTGCACAATCCTAGTGGTATGAGCATACAAATGGAATTCTAATAGCCCTGGAACCAGATTATTACTTGTAAAGGTGTTTTCCTAAAGGTATGTTTAGTAAATGATAAATAAGCAGAAGCATCTTGCAGCCAGCAATAGGGGTTACTAAACACAGGCAAGTCTTGGCTAGGCATAGGTTAAGGTATTGAGGATATTTAACTTTAACAGTTACTGCCCAGTTCTTTGCAAGTTTCCAAAGTGGACATCAGGATGAAGAGAAACAGGTTGGGATCCAGTCTGACATTGTCTTGAAGAAGGTAATTCATTTTTTCTTCGTAAAGCAGCAGCAGATAACTTTCCATCTGCAGGTACACGAAATAACAAAATATGAAAAGGATCAGTAGACTTCAGGCTGTAGACCTATTATTCATATTAGTGGACCAACTTTACCCATTACTCATTGTACACATAAACTTTGTTCTGCATTATGCCCATCTGTAGTTCTGCAGCCTCCTTCCCAGTGAATACTTTGTTTTTCTGATGACCAGCCAGATGAATAGAGCATTGAGCTAAATACTGTTACGTACAATCACTCTACAGTTGACCATTTATCAGTGATCCAAATACAGACAGGCTAGATGAACCTGTAATTTCTATGGTAGGGGGGGAGGAGAGAGGACAAGTGACCCCTAGTGGAAAACAATGGAAAATTCCACCAAATGCAAAACAATGTCATCATTAAACAATGGCAGGGGGAGCTGTTTGTACTACATGTTGACCATGCAAATGTTTTATTGCTACTTCGACAAACAATTATCTTCATATGTACAAGCTGAAGGGGGAATAGAGAATTGCGGTTCATATTTTTATCTGCCTGTAAAAACACAAATGAAAACTCTATAAGCCTGCAGAATTAGAGATGTTTCTCCACAATACGGCATATGTCTAAAGTGAGAGTGACAGCAATCTGCAGACAGGAATCATAGATTCAATCAGGTTCGTTTCTTATTGCCTCACAAAACACCGGAGATAATTGTTATCTGAATAAAACAATATGTCTGAATTGGTAATAAGCCAGTCTAGAGAATTAGAATGGGAGAAGGTTTTTCATACAGAAGGAATTTAAGATGGAATTTGTCTTGAAGAAACCAGGCAGAAGAACAAACTTTGGCCTTCCATCTGAAAAATCTAGAACAAACTCACAGATCCAATCATATGGAGCCAACATTCTAAACAATGAAATCACCTACAGAGACGTGGAATACTCACGCTGTTACATTGAGGCTGCGTTGTCTGACTTTTCCCTTCTTTCTATTATGCTTCCTCTCTTCGTCACGGATCTTTCTTTGCTGCCTCCTAATTGATAAAATAATAACCGATATGTCTTTGGAAAATATTGCAATTTCCAATGCAGCGAGACAGAAGAAAGGAGATTGAATAAACTTTCATGCCATGATTGCCAGTAGTCATTTTTAGTAGAAACGGAGGCATTCAGTATTCAGAAGGGATTTATTTATTTTACTTTATTTTACAGACAACGAAAACATCTCTTTTATCCACAACTACCTTGAGGTTGTCTAAGAGAATTTGCTCAATTTATATATCATAGATGGTTTCACAAAATTTTTCTATGAATTTCTGGAATGTAAAGTGTAGATTGTTCATCTTGTATGTCTTATAGGGAGAAATGAAAGCTATAAGAATGTCTGTGTGGCATGGAACACGTGAAGTGTCTGGTTAGGCCACTACACACGGGTCAACCATGGACTCTCTTTTGGAACGGACAGACTATGTCAGTAAGTGACAAACCCAACTATTGCTTTGACAATTTCTTTACAAAAGCCATAAACGTTATCACAATATATTGTGCGACTGGATTGGTACAGCCTTTTCAGCTGTGAACACACAACCCCACTCTCTGGACCCTACGTTTTGTGATATTGAATCATGGGACTCTACGTTTTGTGATATTGACTTATGTGGGCCCTACGTTTTGTGATATTGACCTTTATGTGGGCCCTACGTTTTGTGATATGGACCTTTATGTGGACCTACGTTTTGTGATATTGACCTTTATGTGTGCCCCACGTTTTGTGATATTGATCTTTGTGGACCCTAAGTTTTGTGATATGGACCTTTATGTGGGCCCTATGTTTGTGATATTGACTCATGTGGACCCTACGTTTTGTAATATGACTTTTATGTGGACCCTACGTTTTGTGATATTGACCTTTATGTGACAAATACGTTTTGTGATCTTGACTTTTATGTGGACCCTACGTTTTGTGATAATTGACCTTTTATGTGGGCCCTACTTTTGTGATATTGACCTTTATGTGGGACCTATGTTTTGTGATATTGACCTTCATGTGGCTCTACGTTTTGTGATATTGACCTTTATGTGGACCCTATTTTTGTGATATTGACCTTTAGTGGGCCCTCGTTTTGTGATATTGACCTTTATGTGGACCCTAATTTGTGATATTGACTCCTGTGGACTCTACGTTTTGTGATATGACCTTTATGTGGACCCTACGTTTTGTGATATTGACCTTGATGTGTGCCCTACAATTTGTGATATTGACCTTTATGTGGACCCTACGTTTTGTGATATTGACCTCAGTGGTTGTTTAGAAGATGCTTGCTCTGTAATGGGCACAACAGACAGTCTATTTAAAAACAATGATTTCATTGTTAATATATTATCTCGGTTTATTGCAGCAGTTAAGGACAGTTGCACTAAGTTTTTAGGCACAATAAGAACTTTTTCCCTTTTTTGAGAAAAAAATCCAATGAATGAAAGAAAAGATAAGAGCCCATTGTCCCTGGTGTCCTGAGCCATGGAATTATGATAATGGCTTTGACAGCTACCAGTAAAACCAGTAATGAGCCAGATTTTAGATTTACTTTAAGAGAGCAATGAGTCATCAAAGCAGAAAACGCCAGGAGACCAGCTAAGATTTGTGAGTGAATTTCAGGAATAATCATGCTAACAGTGGATAATTATGTTTGGGTAACATGGAAAATCAACGGAAAGACGTCTCCTGTCAAACTAAAGAACCAGAACAAAGACTCACGTTTAATGCACTATAATGATTCCTTCCCCAGTTCCCCTGAGGGTGGTCGTGTAGGTGAAAAGAGGCAATGATCAGGGGAGAAGACTCATTGATTGCAAATGTTACAAGCTTAAGCGTATAATGAGAATGTCAGACAGCACACACACACCACACACACACACACACACCACACACACCACACAAAACACACACTAACGAATTCTATAGTAAAAAGTAGAGTACGTGAACTTTTAATGACCTGAGGAAGAGGGTAGATCCCTCGAAAGCTTGTCCACTAAAATAAACTGTTATTAAAAGTATCACAGTACTCTACCTTTTACTGCATATACTGGACTAATACGGCAAAACTATTATTATTTTAATAATTCTATGGCAGTGTGAAGTCATTGGTAACTGACCTTATCCCGAAGACCTTGATCGGCAGTATGGCCCGGTGGATGGGCTTGTTGCTGCGATTGTTATAGCTGTATGTGTCAATCTGGATCATAAGGGGAGCCCTTTGACCCCTTCTGTAGAGGAAAAATCTGTAATAAGGCGAGTTCACGGTGAGAAGATCTGAAAAGGACAATAAGCAGTAAATCAAACAATTCAAGAATATAAATACAACACAAAGGACAAAGGGAATCTTCATTAGTGATGGGAAATATGGTTTATATCTCAATTAGCTGCACCAGCTGTGGATCTAAGTACTGATTGTATAACCAGGGTTTATTCACAGGCAGAGTAATAACAGGTAAAAGAGAGCACAACCTCCAAAAATGGCCAACCTAGACCACCAGTACAGCTCCCAGAATTCCATGCCAACAGGTGGATGGTGGCAGGTTGGACCCACATGAACATCAGATTAAAAGAAAACAACTGAACAAAGATGTAAAATGTATATAAAACCCATTTGCCATCTGAATAGTCAGGTCTATGTGCCTTGTAAATCATTAGCTCTGTGTCAGATTAAAGACAAAGGAATAGGAGATAGGACACAGGAAAAAACAACAGAAAAACGAGAAACGAAACCGTTATGAAAAAAAATGAAGTTAAATTGTCAAAATAATGTTTATTCTCATCATGTGTGGTTGTAAAGTGTAAAGTGGGTACACACAGTACAGATCAGTGAAAGTGACGAGACGGTTGTTCATACACACAGTCCCGAGCGTTCTCGCTATACGCATCATATAACACATCATAGGGAGAACAGCTCGGGAATGTGGGTTTCATCGGCCTCCGATGAAAAATTTTAGGTCTTCTCGAAACAAGCGGTGGCCCCGACCCGATCGTTCAGCGGCCGCATACTCGTTCGGGGAAACGAAGGTACACACAATACGATAAAGCCCCGATACCATGGGATCCGACACAGTTATCAGGGCTTTATCGTTACTGTGCGTACCCAGCTAAGGGCAGTGAAACAAATAAAGGAAGTTTTTATTAATATTTATACATAGAAAAGATTGATTGGGTTGTACTCCTGGCAAAACCCCAGACTCTCTGCCCCTAGCTGGCTGTCTTGAGATGGCGGTGATTAAAGTATTAGGATTGATGAAGACGTGCATGTAGCGATGGTGGTAAATCAGAAAGCACTGCCCATTCTGTGACATCTTTCAAAGATGTAGCTACACACAGCTCTGAACGTTCTCATTGTTATATATAAAGTATAGGAAGATCGTTCAAACTGCATACACCCTAACAATCGCGTCCAATCACCTATACTACAGTACGAAAGCCAAACCATGGCGGGGAAATTTTAGGCTGTAATGACTGTTTTTCCAATGACTAAACTTCCCAGACAGGATTATCCTTTATCGGTACTTTAGGGGTTTTCTATTGGCCTCCATTTTTGTTCGTTGCACCAGAGAGGAATAAGTTCTGCTTATGGTTTGTACAACTACATAAAAGGAGAATACACTGAGCATGCTTGGACCCGATGTGGTGAGGGAGAAAATTGTATGCCTATTTTTACATGTGAATATCTTTATTTAGCGTCAATTAGAAAGGTAATTAATAGGTTTTTTAATTTTCAGTTTTTGTGGAATGTCAGGGAAATATTATTAGCCTGAGAAATTCCTCTCACAAATATATCATCTAAGGTAATAGGAATCCCTGGGCCCTCCAGCAAAACTATAATGGGGCCCCTCACTGAACATAAGCAGTGGTGTTGGGGTAAGGCTATATATAATATAATATATAAAGAAACAAGTTTGTTGCAGCACTCGTTGAATATTTATTCTTTGTAAATCATTCATATCCAGATTATCTGATATTATTATAGTCAGATTATCTGATAGTTATTTAGTCAGATATCTGGATTATAATAGTCAAGATATCTATATTATTTATGTCAGATATTTTATATTATTATATCAGATATATGATTTATTTAGTCAGATATCTGATGATATTATAGTCAGATTATCTGATATTATTATAGTCATTATGTATTATCTGATATTATCATAGTCAGATATCTGATATTATCTAGTCAGATTATCTGATATTATCATAGTCAGGATTATCTGAATTACATAGTCAGATTATCTGATATTATCATAGTCAGATTATTGATATTATCATAGTTCAGATTATCTGATATTATCATAGTCAGATTAATCTGAATATCATAGTCAGATTATCTGATGTTTCATAATTATCATAGTCAGATATCTGATATATCATAGTCCGATTATCTGATATTATCATAGTCAGATTATCTGTATTATCATATCAGATATGATATTTCATGTCAGATTATTGATTTATAGTAGATTACTGATATTATATAGTCAGATTATCGATATTATTAGTCAGATTATCTGATATATATAGTCGATTGTATATATATGTCGAGTATTATATAGTCGATATCTGATATTATAGTCAGATTATCTGAATATATATAGTCAGATTATCTGATATTATCATGTCAGATTTATCTGATATTATTATAGTAGATATCTGATATTATTATGTCAGATTATCTGATATTATATAGTAGATAATCTGATATTTAGTCAGATTATATGATATTATCATAGTCAGATTATCTGATATTACATTAGTCAAGTTATCTGATAATCATAGTCAGATTATCTGATATTATTATAGTCAGATTATCTGATTTATTATAGTCAGATTATCTGATATTATTTAGTCAGATTATTGATATTGATTATAGTCAGATTATCTGATATTATCTAGTCAAATTATGATATTATTAGTCAGATATTCTGATATTATAGTAGATGAATCTGATATTATCATAGTCAGATATCTGATATTATCATAGTCAGATTATCTGATATTATCATAGTCAGATTATCGATATTATTATAGTAGATTATGTGATATTATTATAGTCAGATTATCTGATATTATATAGTAGATTATCTGATATTATTATAGTCGATTATCTGATATTATCTAGTCCAGATTATCTGATATTATTAGTCAGATTATCTGAGATATATAGTCAGATTATCTGATATTATCATAGTCAGATTATCTGATATTCATTATCGTAATTAAGTCAGATTATCTGATATTATATAGTCAGATTATCTGATATTATTATAGTCAGATTATTCTGATATTATTATAGTCAGATTATCTGATATTATTAGTCAGATATCTTATGATATTATATGTCAGATTATCTGATATATTTAGTAGATTATTGATATTATTAGTCAGATTATCTGATATTATATAGTCAGATTATCTGATATTATTAGGCAGATTATCTGATATTAGTATAGTCAGATTATCTGATATTATATAGTCAGATTATCTGATATTATTATAGTCAGATTATCTGATATTATCATAGTCAGATATCTGATATTATATAGTCAGATTATCTGATTTATATAGCAATTATTATCTGATTTATTATTAGATTATATGATATTATAGTCAGATTATCTGATATTATTATATAGATTTCAGATTATCTGATTATATAGTCAGATTATCTGATTATATTAGTCAGATTATCTGATAATTAGTCAGATATATGCTTTATTATAGTCAGATTTATCTGATATTATTATAGTCAGATTATCTGATATTATTATAGTCAGATTATCTGAGATATCTTAGTATGATATTATTATAGTCAGATTATCTGATATTTATAGAGATTATTGATATTATTATAGTCAGATTATCTGATATTATTATAGTAGATTATCTGATTATTATAGTCAGATTATTTGCTATTATTTTATGTCCAGATATCTGATATTATTATAGTCAGATTATCTGATATTATTATAGTCAGATTATCTGATTATTATCATAGTCAGATTATCTGATATTATTATAGTCAGATTATCTGATATTATTATAGTCAGATTATCGATATTATAGTCAGATTATCTGATATTATTAGTCAGATTATCTGATATTTCATTAGTCAGATTATCTGATTTATCATAGTCATTATCTGATATATCATAGTCAGATTATCTGATATTATATAGTCAGATTATCTGATATTATTATAGTTCAGATTATCTGATATTATTATAGTCAGATTATTGATATTATTATGTCAGATTATTGATATTATATAGTAGATTATTTGATATTATTATAGTCAGATTATCTGATATTATTATAGTCAGATTATCTGATATTATTATAGTCAGATAATCTGATAATTTATCAGATTATCTGATATTATTATAGTCAGATTATCTGGATATTATTATAGTCAGATATCTGATATATATAGTCAGATTATCTGATATTATTATAGTCAGTATATTTAGTATTATTATAGTCAGATTATCTGATTTTATATAGTCAGATTATCTGGATATGATGATTTACAAGAAATAAATATTCAATGAGTGCTGCACAAATTTGTTTCTTTTCTATATTTACTGGAGGAGTACAGGGTTCTCTCACCAACCCAATAATTTTTATCAAGTGGAGTGCTGCTGTTACACTTACCTTTGTATAGATATATAAAAGGTAAGGTAAGACGATGGGGCCCCTAAATGTCAGCCAAAAATATGGCCCATGTGTACCTAGCCTTAAGGTGCCCACACACGAGATTCCAATCAATCCAAACGTGAGTAGACATTCCAATGATTGCCCAATCCTTGTATGCTTTCTTCATCTTATTAGCGAATTAGATCGTAATAATGATCATATTATAATCGGGAAAGTCGTTTTTTTTAAGTCGATTGGTTTAATGAATCGTAGCATTTTCTAAAGTTCCAATTACACATAACTGTAATGTAACCCTCACAATAGACAACATTAGACAATTATCACCAAATAAATTGAATGTTGAACAAGTGTATGGTACATTTACATTCAATTAACATTGTACGTCTGTCTATCAAAGTGTTGGTCGGTTTACGATCCCAATAACACTTTTGTAGTGTATGGCCACTAAAGTATTCTGACATCATAAAATGAATCCCACACCCTCATGGAATATTACAAATGGCAACTGTTAATGTAGCGTCCTGGTTTATGGGCACTTTAAAGTTTATAAAACCTATAAAACACAGGATTAAACTAGACGTTTTTTACAATGCTAAAGGCTCCAGCGAGGTTACTTTCTTTACACAAACGTTTCACCTGTAACGCCTGGTTACCTAGACTGGAATTAGGCAGACTCCACAGTTGTGTTGTAATAAACTGCAACATCAGAGAATATTACAACTGGGTACACACACATGGCAGACCTCTGAAAGAAGACAGACAGGATGTGCAAGATCCTGTCTGTTTTTTTCTAAAGATCAGAATACACACAGTCCTCCCTATACACATCAATTACACATCATATACACATCATTACACAGCATCAATACAAAGCTATACTCTATACACATCTATACACAGCATATATACACATCAATAACAAAGCATATACTTATACAACATCATATAACATCAAATACAGAATATCTATACACATCATATACAAAGCATATACTTTAACACTCATAACACATCATATATACAGCATATACTATACACATCATATACAAAGCATATAATACACACATATACACATCAAATATACAGCATATACATACACATCATATACAAAGCTATACTATACACATCCTATACACATCATATATACAGCATTATACTATACACATCATTTACACATCATATACACAGCATATACACAGCATATACACATCATATATACAGCATATACTATACACATCATATACACAGCAAATACACATCATATACACAGACACAGCATATACACATCATATACAAAGCATATACACAGCATATACACAGCATATACAAACAATAAACATCATATACACATCATATACACAGCAATACTATACAAATACAACAGCATATATACACACATACTATACACATAATATACACCTCAATACACAGCATATACACATCATATACACATCATATATAACAGCATATATATACACATCATATACACAGCAAATACACATCATATACACAGACACAGCATATACACACACTATACAAAGAATTAACAGCATACACGCATATACAAAACATATACACATCATATACACATCATATATATACACATCATATACACATCATATATACAGCATATACTATACACATCATATACACATCAATATCACCGCATATACACATCATATACTACAACATATATATACACATCATATACACAGCATAACACATCATATAACACGACACAGCATATACACATCATATACAAAGCAATACACAGCTATACACAGCATATACAAAACATATACACATCATATACACATCATATACACAGCATATACACAATATATACACAGACACAGCAAATACACATCATATACACAGACACAGCATATACACATCATATACAAAGCATATACACAGCATATACAAAACATATAAACATCATATACACATCATATACACAGCATATACACAACATATACACAGCATATACTCCATAGGGAGAATGTTCGGGATTGCGTGTTTCTCTCAACCGCAGCTGACTCTCCTACAGGGAGACTACCACGTCCAAGCAAAGTTTCGTTCTTTATGAACGTCCGCGTGGCAAACGGGAACATTCGGTGTTGCGCTCATTCTGGAAAGATTCTACACACACCACTATGGTATCGGGACTTTATCGCCAGTGTGTGTACTAGCTTTAAGCTGGGTACACATTGTCAGACCTTCCTCCTGACCAAACTATCGGCACTTTGATCGGTCAGCTAGGGGAAGGATGATTGCCGTGGTTTTCAGTCATGTCGATCATGGTCCGTCCAGTTCGGACAAAGGAACGGTTGGTTGCTTCCGAAGAAACTGAAGTTATTCGCCCCAATCAACCGATACATGAACTATCAGTCGATGGGCCGAAATATTGAATGGTGTGTATCCAGCTTTAAGCTGGGTACAGAGTCCAGATCTTTAAATGAAGACAGACAGAATCTGTAATTCTGTCATTTTCCAAAGATCTCCTACACACAGTCTGAGCGTTCTCCCTTTATAAAGCATAGGGAGAATGTGAGCAACTGCTCATAAAGGGCCAATCCCGTCAGGAACGATAAAGGTACAATCCTTTTGACACCAAAGGAACCGGCCCTTTATCGGCAATGTATGAACTCAGCTTAAGTACCTACTCCTCTTGTTTGTGCACCCAATCATCTATAACAAAACAGAAAAGAAATGATCAATGCACATTCCTGGGCCCCAATATCATAATCTGTGCTAGTGCAAACAGTTAAAAACATGTTACAGTATGCATAAGAGTGAAAAGCCTTCCAACCACATCAAGGTAACCCCAGTATGGAAGTCCTAACAAAATTACCTTGGGTCATTTTACTGGGCTGACACTCCTGCTTGGTTGTACCCTGTCATCTATTTTATAATGCTGAATAACTATCAAAATACAACATGGGATTGGGTAAATCAACAGCAAACAAAAATAGTCACAGGATCGCTTTGCCATCATTGCACTTCCTACAGGCCAATAAAATAAATCAATTAAAGGGGAGATAATACACACATCAACGCAAAAATGTCATGTAAATGCTTTGAAACATTGTTGAACCATGGACAGGGTGTATTACTGCAATAACTGAACATTGGTGCACATGTATTTACATATAAACAGGAGAAATCTCCTTTCAATGCGCACAGCAATGCATTGCGGGAGAAATCCTCATCACACTAGAATTTGCACATGTATAGCCCATATGCAGACGGTTAGAAAGAAGAAAATCTTATTTGTTGTTTGTCCCTATGATACCAGATTCCCCTACATTAAGTTCCGAACACAAATCAACAGGCTGGGGACTGCAGAGGTATTGCATGTAGTATTTGTGGTACAATAGGACCAATGCAATAAGACTTTATATCTCTTTCTGCTTATGTTCTGTTTAATGCCAATGGATCCCTCATCAATTCTCAGGTAGTTTTCAAAGCCCTCCCACCACTCTCATGTATTATGTAAAGAAGTGTTTGGCTGGACAGTATTATTATAATCTTTTATATTCCAAACAATGCTAGAGAACTAACACGTCAGCCATAATCAACCAGTATATGCCCAGCCTATTAGGAGGTGTTTACCTTCCTCAGGTTCGACTGACAGGTAGGCAAAGTGAATAGGGTAAGAGGTGAACAAGATGGAAGTAGTTGTGACAGCCATGTAAAGCTGGCCATACACCAGTTAGACATTAAAGCCAATTCGACATTCAAAAAGATGAACCCCAAATCGGCTATAATGTTAACAGTTGAGCAGTTTTCCCCTGGACAGATAAACACGTTACTATTGGGATACGCCTTTATCACGTTGTAGGTTAGGTTATCGGACCAGTCAGGTGTCCGGAACATTAAGTTCTGCTACCCCAGGAAACGAATAGAAAATTGTACAATACTATGAAATATAACTGAGTTGGACTGTAACTGGAAGGTCTTAAAATATATATACGGTACATTATATTATCATTTATTAACATGCTCAATCATGCAAAAAAATCCTTAATTTGCAGTTTCACCTTTGGTTATTGCAATTAATGTCTCAAACAGGAGTCAGACTGTGACCTAGGAAAATCACTCAATCAGGTTTCCTCAACTTATCTGGTTCTATCAATTTAAATGTAACTACCGTACACTGAACTTTTGCTGTGCTAATTCAGGTGGGTATTTATTGAAAAGCCATTTGAAAAAAACGGAAAGCCAAAATATTTTGCCAAGTCTGGAGTAAAATGTACCTAAGGAAGGATCTGTCCTAGACTAGTAGCATCTCTTACCAAATAAATCAGGGAGTCTTGATTTGTTGGCTGACACGAGTTCAGCGTTGCCTTTAGGCTAGGTATTAGGCAGATATTTTGAGATGATATCGTTATTTTGGTCGGGTCGACCTAATGTTGGAAATCATGGCAAAATTTTTCTATTTCAACCCCGCTGACCAGTTGATAGGGCAACAGTCTGAGCCATAAATCAGGCTGTGTGTACCTAGCCAGAGCCCATAGATATCTTTTTCATACTTTTGTGCAATTTTTTTATAGAATGAATGGTGTTTATTTATTTCTTACTATTAAAAATGATATGTATATTAATATTACAATTCAGAGAAAATCCCACTGCAAATTTAGAAAATTCTCTTGGATATCAAGTAAAAGTTAAAAAGTCAAAATGATTTCCTGAGAACTTATAAATCTGCCCCTTTATTTAATATAGGCTTTTAGTTTTCCTGAATAAAACCAGCTTCCTGTTTAACCAATCAAAACCAAGCACATTATAAAGTTCAACAAGGTGTGTGTCTGTGATGAGTAAACAAAGTATTTTTTTGTTTACACAACAATAACATTGTGTTGCCTGAAATAAAACTAAGCAAATTAAATCTAAGTTTGGATGTCTGTAGTCTCATAATAGCCCAAAGCAAATCGTAATATATTATATGAGAGGGACACAGCCATTACATTTTAAGGATATTTATTACCCGAAGCAAACAAAGTAGAGGTCGCACTCCAATAATTAATACGTTTATTTGTGACCACACATCGTTTCGGGGGAAAAAAACAGTGCCCCATTCCTTCCTCACCCGAGTGTGGTCCACACAAAACTTATTGGAGTGCGACCCTCTACTTCGTTTGCTTCTGATATACTGGATCCACTAAGGTGGATTTTTGAAGCGTAAGCACCCACACTTGGACAGAGTACAGAGGACTGTATACCTTTTGGATATTTATTACCCAACTTTCCATAACTATTTCTCAACAAGAAAGTAAGAATACAAAGAAAACAGGTTCCCCATAGGTATGGTAGGGATATAACACACCATTCATTTTATAGCGGGAGCAACATTGGAATATATTCCAATTAAATTTAAATAAGTCACACCCAAACCGTCATAGTTTAGACCTACAACCCAATTTACCGGACATGTCCCAGTGTTGTCCCCAGGAAGGGTGTGCATTTTTCCTTATAATTCTTGAGCTGAATATATATTTTATGTATCCTTACCTGCATTCTTTCAGAAACTCCATACATGAAAGTAACACAGGAAGATTCAATTAAAGTTGTATCATTAAAAATGGTGCTAATTTTGTCCAACCAATCAGATCTTATTTAACATTTGAAGGTAAAATCTGATTGGTTAGGCCAAAATTAGGACCAGTTTTAACATAAAAGCTTTATTGAATCTCCCTGACAACGTCTTGAAACCAATTTATTGTAAAATCTGCAGTTTCCCCTTGAAATCTGCGGAGAGATGGGGAGACTTAAAGATGGGTCAGAGGGAAATTTTCTGCCTGGCATGATTCTGTTTTTCTAAAAAAAAAACTTTGATATTGTTGAGTGGTTGATTTAAAAAAAGGCATATGCAGGATCGATAGTTTGAGCATTAACTGAAATTCCCAAATATTTAAAAATATCGATCCATTGTATGGGGGGGCTTACCGGTAAGTTAAATTTAGATTATTCATAAAATGTTTATTGTTTAAAATGGTGCTAATTTTGCCCCAACCAATCAGATGTTAAGTTTCAAATGTTAAATAACATCTGATTGGTTGGGGCAAATTAGCACCATTTTAAACAATAAGCACTTTATTGAATCTCCCTGAAGGTTTAAAAATTTGAAAGCTTTTTTTCTTTTCTAGGGACTAGTGATGAGTCCCGGAATGGAGCCGGTGGAACTTTTGACATTATCTACTGGGAACTTTCAGTATCGAAAAGGTAAAAAGTCAAATATCAGCGATGAAAAGGCGAAAAGCAATAAAACAGCAGGAGCCAGGAGAGAAGGTAAGGTACATACTCGATCAACCGCTCCTCTGCCACGTCCTCGACAGGTCCAGACGGACTTTGTATTCTATGCACCTGCCAGTTGAGATACCCTTTAACTAAGATTTATAAATGGTTTTATGAATTATTATTATTGTGGATTTATATAGCGCCAACATCTTCCGTGGCGCTTTACAGTTGCATTAATAAAAAATAAGGAAAACATACATGTTACATACAAGGGTAGTGCAAGGAATACAAAGTACAAATAATTCAAGTGCTGGTCCAGCAGCATTCTGTGTAGTAAGTTACAGCATTACTGTGGTACAATAGGAGGGGCCCTGCCCATGAGAGCTTACAGTCTAGAGGAGACGGGGATGAGACATAGGTGAAGCAGTGAGTAGCAGTAACTAAGTTGTCAGTGGCGTATAACTAGTCGGTCTATGATGGGTCAGTAGAGGGGTGAAGTGTCCAGGTCCAGATTGTAACCTTACAGTCTAGAGGAGATGGGGTGGATGAGACATAAGGTGACAGATCAGTAGCTGTAGCTATGTTGTCAGTGGAGTAACTAGTCGGTCTATGATGGGTCAGTAGAGGGGTAGGATTGTCCAGGTCCAGATTGTAACCTTGCCTGAAGAGGTAAGTTTTGAGGTTGCATTGAAGATATGAAATGATGACGAGTGACGTATAAAACGAGGAAGGGAGTTCCAGAGCAGAGGGGCAGCACGGAAAAGTCCTGTATATGGGTTTGGAGGAGGTAATTAGAGCAGATGAGAGGAGAAGATCAATAGCAGAGCGGAGGTTACGCCTTGGGTAGTACTGTTTATCAGATCAGAGATGTATGGGGGGGCTGTATTGGAGAGAGCCCTGTAGGATAAGGTTAGCAGCTTAAATTGCATCCTTGTGGTAATGGGAAGCCAATGAGGATTGACAGAGAGGGGCAGCGGTGTGAGAAGCAGGAAGAGAGGTGAATGAGCCTGGCAGCAGAGTTATGAATATACATATGATTAAATGTTTCATAAACCAATACAAAATCAGAAGTAACTTACTGGAATAAAATATGGGCTACGGCTATTTTTACACAATAAAAACTACAGCCAATCATCTCTGAAATAGAACATTGTACCAGATGGTAAATAGAGATTTGCACTATTGCATATGGTAATAAGGAAGATTAAAGAATAACAGTCTGTGTATTTCACACAAAGTTATCTAAGCAATTGTATATTTTTGTAACTTTGAATTAGTTGAGCTTTGTACACATGTAAATTCTTACCGCCAATGAACGAATGACGTCCGTCCAAACGCATAAATACCTGCGCTACGACCAGAGCGGCGTTCCACCTGTGCACGTGCTCAATAAATGTATACATATGATAATGGATACTTTTAAAGCCTGTACACACGTTCAACGGGGTCATTTGCCGGCGGTAAGATGGAACATGTGTACGAGGCCTTAAAGGTATCATTATCATGTGTAACATTTAATTACCGTAAAATGTTAAATTGCCTTTTATTATTTATAAATAGCATGTCCACCCCTCAAATTAAATTTTAATATTACATAAACCCCCAAACACAAGAGTTGGTGACAGATGTGGGACTTGTTATACAGCAAAATGTTCTACTTTGCCTTCCCTCAACCTTTCAAAAGGTTTTTACCCCTCCGAGATCTTTTACAAGTTTGCACGTGTTTAGCGGAGGCCACTAGAAGAATAGCATTCATTCTCTGGCTGTGATTACAACCGTCAATCCATGACTGGCAGCTACTAACCAGAAGAACCAGGAAGCAGAAAAGGGGTAACAGAACATTGGGGCAGCATTTTAGGTTAATCTACATCTCTCAAATTTCGAACTACTGCAGTTTTAGGGGTTTAACTAAAACAAGTTTTCATTTGAGGGTTGGACATACTCTTTTAGTATTTTTAGGAAATTCTCCAAACATTAAACATCTCCCAATTTAAAACCACTAACTGGGATTGTAAGGCTGAGCAAATGACACACACACCCCACCCCATACAGGTTGACGCAAACATAAATCTGCGTAATATAAGCAATGCGGTGTGTACTGCACACAATTTATTTTGTATCTGCACAGGTTATTTATATCTGCACACACAGCCAATATAAAATGAAATGGAACATTGCTGTACATACAGTCAATATACAATTTAAGGGAACATGCTGTACACACAGCCAATATAAATTAAAGGGAACATTGCTGTACACACAGCCAATATGAAATGAAAGGGAACATTGCTGTACAACAGCCATATGAAATTAAAGGGACATTGCTGTACACACATCAATAAAAATGAAAGGGAACATTGCTGTACACACAGTCAATATAAAAGGAAAGGGAACATTGCTGTACACACATCAATATAAAATAATGGGAACATTGCTGTACACACAGCCAATATAAAATGAAAGGGAACATTGCTGTACACACAGCCAATATATAAATTAAAGGGAACATTGCTGTACACACAGTCAATAAAAGGAAAGGGAACATTGCTGTACATACAGTCAATATACAGTTTAAGGGAAATTGCTGTACACACAGCCAATATAAAATTAAAGGGAACATGCTGTACACACAGCCAATATGAAATGAAAGGGAAACATTGCTGTACACACAGCCAATATAAAATTAAAGGGAACATTGCTGTACACACAGCCAATATACAATAAAGGTAACATTGCTGTACACACAGCCAATAAAATTAAAGTGAACATTGCTGTGTACACATCCAAATACAATTAAAGGGAACATTGCTGTAAACACAGCCAATATACAATTAAAGGGAACATGCTGTACACACAGCCAATATACAATTAAAGGGAACATTGCTGACACACAGCCAATATGAAATGAAAGGGAACACTGCTGTACACACAGCCAATATAAAACTAAAGGGAACATTGCTGTACAACAGTCAATATACAGTTTAAGGGAACATTGCTGTACACACCCTGTGTACAGAAATGTTCCCTTTAATTTCATATTGGCTGTGTGTACAGCAATGTTCCCTTTAATTTTATATATTGCCTGTAACACACATCCAATAATAAAATTAAAGGGAACATTGCTGTACACACAGCCAATATGAAATTAAAGGGAACATTTCTGTACACACAGCCAATATGAAATTAAAGGGAACATTTCTGTACACACAGCCAATATAAAATTAAAGGGAACATTGCTGTATACACAGCCAATATAAAATTAAAGGTAACATTGCTGTACACACAGCCAATATAAATTAAAGTGAACATTGCTGTACACGCAGCCAATTACATTTAAAGGGAACATTGCTGTACACACAGCAATATAAAATTAAAGGGAACATTGCTG
This sequence comes from Hymenochirus boettgeri, assembly GCA_019447015.1. Taxonomy (NCBI): domain Eukaryota; kingdom Metazoa; phylum Chordata; class Amphibia; order Anura; family Pipidae; genus Hymenochirus; species Hymenochirus boettgeri. The sequence goes on from JAACNH010002519.1 coordinate 22,601, forward strand.
TACACACAGCCAATATACAATTAAAGGTAACATTGCTGTACACACAGCCAATATGAAATTAAAGGGAACATTGCTGTACACACAGTCAATATAAAATGAAAGGGAACATTGCTGTACATACAGTCAATATAAAATTAAAGGGAACATTGCTGTAAACACAGCCAATATAAAATTAAAGGGAACATTGCTGTACACACAGCCAATATAAAATTAAAGGGACCATTGCTGTACATACAGTCAATATAAAATTAAAGGGAACATTGCTGTACACACAGTCAATATAAAATTAAAGGGAACATTGCTGTACACAAAGCCAATATAAAATGAAAGGGAACATTGCTGTACACACAGCCAATATAAAATGAAAGGGAACATTGCTGTACACACAGCCAATATAAAATGAAAGGGAACATTGCTGTACACACAGTCAATATAAAATGAAAGGGAACATTGCTGTACACAAAGCCAATATAAAATTAAAGGGAACATTGCTGTACACACAGCCAATATAAAATGAAAGGGAACATTGCTGTACACACAGTCAATATAAAATTAAAGGGAACATTTCTGTACACACAGCCAATATAAAATTAAAGGAACATTGCTGTACACACAGTCAATATAAAATAAAGGGAACATTGCTGTACACACAGCCAATATAAAATTAAAGGGAACATTGCTGTACACACAGCCAATATAAATATAGACATTGAAATCCCAAACTGATCTCCCCCTTACTGATCTTGTCCTTACTAGTGATGGACCCAAACCCAATTTCGGTAACCCTTGAATGTATGGTTCAGTAACCCTCAAATTGGCCATAACCATCATATGTAGCATGTGGAAACCTGACAATTGCCAGATCATTAGGGGAAAGAATTGTCTAAATGCATTTGATGATATGTACATGTCCCCCTGATCATTCCCAGGTGCCAAAGTCATTTACAGTAAGTTACCATTACTATTTTAACTGTAATTTATCCAAATTTTTCCTTTCCAATGACTTTAATTGATTTGTTTCTGAACTTTAAGTAAAACAAACCGAACTTCAAGACGTTCATCCATCTCTAGTCCTTACAAAATGTGAAATAATTTCAATGTCTAGAAAATAAAATACAAACTGACGTTTATTATTTTATGTGAATTCTACTAATTAATAGCGGAGTGACTTCTTCTTACCTTGGCTTCTCATTGACATCCCAGTAAAAGACACAGCATTGTAAGCGATCTCTTCAATATTGCCTATAGTATTAAAGCTTTCTTTGTAGTCAGCTGTTGAAAGTAAGAAGGTAGCACAGCTGACATCACACACAAAGAATAACATTTAATTAATCAACAAATGCAATTCTTATACAATTGTGTAGCATGTTGGTAGCTATACTTATGAGGGGGAAGTACCATCTTCACAATTAAAATAGTTTCTTTGTGGACTTCATATCTAACTTAACATAAAATACAAATACCTGAACTGGTCATTGTCAGTTACCTGCCCCCACCAATATTTATTGCCTCCATTCTGGCAGAGTAATTTAGCCCCTCCCTGCAGTCAATCAAGGCTGTGAAAACTGACATCACAGCCAATGATTGACTGCTGTTTCACCTGCTGTCTGCTCTGCACATGTTCAAGCTTTTTTAAAAGCAGATACCTTTGCCAGAACGAAGGAGAACTTATTAAATATCTAGTTACAAACCATGTAATAACTGGTAAAAATAGCAGTTGTGTTGGGAGCAGGTAACTGTCAAGTCACCAGTTTTTTTTTTAAGGGTGGACATGTCCTTTAAACCTAAAATATAATAATCCTAAATGGATTCTATACTTCTTAACCAGCAGTGCATTTCAAAACTCACTGCTGCGGGCCTTTGTATCCAGAAACGCATGCCTTTTTTGTCTACAGATGCAAAATACAATAAGAATGAATAAAAAACCACGAGAATAAGAGTGTTGCAGTGGAATGTTGCTTTACAAACAGATTGCGGCAGCTGATGATCTTTATATAGTTTCGTAATCAGATGGATACACTTTACACTTTTGTAATTTATGTTTTGGAATTTGATGAAGTTACAGTATATTGCATTTTTTCATATATCCCATGTTATTGTACCTAGTTTTTCTATGATTAGAAATCGTCGGCTGTTTGGCATCCCACAATGAGACCTAAACAGTGTGAAAATACAAACCACTTTACAAGTTAGCTTAGTGACTCCAGAATGTTGGCCACATTTAGGTCATTGAGCCATTTTTGGCTGAATAACCTTCTGAATGTGTAGGATTGCTAGACCTGGTATTAGGGGTGTATGAAGATTTCATATCCATAAACTGATGTTAAACATTAACCTCCTGATTTAATGAAGTTTGGATTTTTATTGTTTTGCTGCATTTTATATGTTTTGTGACAAACCCTCATGTCATGGACCCACAGTCATTGCCCTGGACCCCCAGTCATTGCCATGGACCCCAGTCATGCCATGGACCCTCAGTCATTGCCATGGACCACCAGTCATTGCCCTGGACCCCAGTCATTGCCATGGACCCCCAGTCATTGCCATGGACCCTCAGTCTTGCCATGGACCACCAGTCATTGCCATGGACACAGTCATTGCCACTGGCCTTGGTCAGTAGCAGTCAGTCATTGGCCATGATGCCATCAGTCACAGCCATGATGTCATCCGTCATGGCCATGATGGAAGAAGATGGAAAAGGACTCAGGACTGGTAAGGAGTATGGTGAACTCCAGAGTGAATATCTCTTAGAAATAACAGACAGGTAAGTAAGTATACAGGGCTTAAGGGTGAGGAATGCAAGTACAATTGCCCACAAATCTGTTGTTTTTTCCTCATCTACTGGGTGGCTTACTTACTGAATTTTATCTCCAACCAATAACCCAGTAAAGCAGGAAATTTAGCAGAGTTGATGATGTGCTATGAAACTACATCTTTAAAGGAGACATACACAATTTAAATTGCATTCTTCTAACTCTTTAATTGCATTCTTCTAACTCTTACCAATGTCGAGAACTCGCTGCTTTGCAGTGTGCTGTCGTGAGTGCCAGTACTTCCAGAACTTTAACTGTTCATCTCGGTTTTATCCTCACTGAACACAACCATATTACACTCTGGATATGTAAAAAAAAATATTAAAAAATTACTAAATAAGATTTGATGGGGAAAACATAAATACTTAAAAAGTATATAATTATACATTAAAATGAACTTACAAACATTATGCAGATGCTACAAAAACTTTTAAACATAAGATACTAAGGGTGAGGCTTTAAACCACTATGTTCTCACCCCTGAGTTCACCCTTATAAACTGGAAATGTTTAATTGAATTTCTGCTCACCGCCATTTGTAGGTCTGCCCCCACCCCAACTGAGATCTGTCCAATGGAAAGAGGCATTTCTTGCAGAGCAAGCATTCTCTTTGGCCAGGCCCTAAGCAGCAAAGTGGGTGGAGCTACAACAGGCAAGCATGCCCCTAGGTAGTCTAAAAGGAAGGGGGGAGGACAGGGTACTGTTGTCCTTCATGTCTTTGTTTCGTGGACAAAGTCAGAAAGGAGCATACACACAACACAAGTAATTTCTGTTCAGAGATTAAAATTGGCCATACACATTAACAATAATGGGAGCATCCCATCGGGGAATGACGGAATTTACCCAATATCATCAGTGTGCTGGGGCTGTTCCCAACCGGAGACCAATGAACGATTGTGAGTCAGCATTCTGGTCTGTTGAGAAAGATGGAAAATATCCACCAGTCAGTATCGGCTCGCTTTACTTTAAGCATGGGAGCGATCCCATCGTAGTGTGTGTATGGTCACACGCATGGTACGTGTTTGAGGTTCCAACCCCATGTGTGCTGGCAGATACCAATGTGATCTGTAGGCGCACATGCTGTGAAATTGCATGTGTATGGCCACCTTAACTGTGGTTGCCAACAATCAGTGCAATTGTACAAGGGCCCAGAGCAGTGGGTAACAAGGACCAAAGTATTTACAGACACTTACATACAGCATAGATAACCCCATTATAATCTATTCATTCCTTATACAGCACTAAAGGTGCACACACAACACACTCACCATCCAACATTCCCAAGGCATTCTACCAACATTGGTGCAAAATCCAAAGAACCACCTAACCCAATATTTTCTGTGGTTAAATAGTGAGGGCAAAATGAATGGGCCAGGTGGAAATATTCAATCCAATTTAAAGCCACTCTTGCACACTGCCAATGGCTTTGGCCTAGTAGTCTGCAGTGCAATCCTCCACACCCCTTAACCAGAGGGCTAAGGTAATCCAACAATAGGTATAACAGGAAGAGGAGCACACTACTTCTTGAGAACCTCACAGTTTATTTAGTGCAAAACAAAACCATTACAACGTTTCGGTTGCTTACTGCCCCCTTCCTCAGGTAACTGAGGAAGGGGCAGTAAGCACCTCCTAAACATTGTAGTGGTTTTGTTTTGCACTAAATAAACTGTGAAGTTCACCGGCGGAAATATTGCAGTAATGGTGGAAAGAACCGCTGGTCCGAAAATGCTTTATAATGGACATCTGGTTTGGCAAACACATTTTTCACTTGTGCTCCATCTGCAATTCGTTCTAAATAAATCCTTAATATCTTATATTGTTTATTTCAATGTTACCAGGCATTTATATTTTCAGTCTGTCCAACAATTAGTAGGTTCTCCTTTTTATCATACATAAGAAGAGAGAAAAAGGATAATAAGTAGTAGTCCAGGTAGCTTAAAACTGAAGATGAGGTGGGATTAAGAATATAAACATGCCCACAGAACATATAATGCAGCAGAGCCTTCCCAAAAACTGAAGGTACTTCCCAATATCATGCTATAAAATAGAATTGGCAACTAATCTGAGAAATAAGAATAATTCCTTCGCCCAATTCCCAGAGCAGTAGGCAGCAGACATGCAAAGTTACAGTTAAAGGTATAGAGCCATTGCTATTGCAGACATGTTATTGCATTTAGGTAAGATGAGATTCAATGTTAAGGGATGTCCTTGTGTCCTCTGACATGTTCTATTGGTGAACAATGCCCCAGATAGTTTATTGTATGGCCGTTAATGTATTTATACACAGTAATCATATCCCCACGAAGCGCCTTTCTCCAGCATACATAATTATAACTTTCCAGTCCTCTTCATATTCAAGCTCCCCCAATCCCCTTATTAATTTAGTTCCCTTCTCTGAACCTTTTCCATTTCAAAGATGTCCTTTTTGTACACAGGATTCCAAATTGCACTGCATATTCCAAATGAGGCCTTACCAATGCTTTGTAAAGAGGGAGAATTACATTTTCCTCCTTGAATCCATACCTCTCTTTATACAAGACAATACCATGCTGGCTCTGGCTGTTGCTGCCTGCACTGCTTGCTACCTTTAATTTTGTTATCCACCAAAACTCCAAGATCCCTTTCCAACAAGGATTCACTTAACACAGAGCCATTTATAGTATAAGCAGCACAAGGATTTTTAAGTCCAACCTTACATTTACAAAATTGAATCTCATCTGCCACTTAGCAGCTCAATGTGACAATCTATCTAGACCCCCCTGCAATGATTGCACATCCTCTGAAGTTTTTAATGGTCAACAAAGTTTTGTGTCTTAGCTTATACATTAGTCGTCTATGGGGGACGTATCAAAAGCCTTGCAAAATCCAAGGAAACTACATCTACCGCTATGCCGGAGTCTAAATTTCTACTTACTTCCTCATAAAAGCCTAACAAGTTAGTTGACAAGATCTATTCCTCCTAATCCATGCTGGTTATTACTTATAATGTCAGTCCTTGAAAAAACTCTAGAACATTTCCCTTATTAATTTTCCAGGATCTTTAGCTGTGGCTGCCTGGCATTGTTTGCTACCGCTTAGTCTGTTATCTACTAGAACCCCCTACTTTTTCCATTAGAGATTCACTTAACACAGAGTTAATTATGGTGAAGGTTGTGCCATTGTTAAAACCTTAATGCATCACTTACATTTAAAAGGGGAACTGTGGTCTCCAACAAGTTGAGTTTAAATGAAAGGCCAGTTTCCTGCCTTTAAAATGAGCCATCAGCCACCTCTCTACGTGCTCTACAGCCCAAAATATAAAGAAATGACAGACCAGAAAGTTAATGGGTGGGAGGCTGATATGTGACATTCCTAAGGCTTCTCCTGCACAGTGCTGCCGGCGAGCACAGACTCAGACTCCCTAAGTGTGTGAGGGAGACAGGAAGTCCCTCCTCCTCTCTGCTGTGTGAAGGACCTGCAGCTGCAGAGAAGGTAAGGGAATCTACAGCCCTTCTCTCTCTATTGAAAATAGCCATTTCAGGCAGAGTTCTCACTCTGCCTGAAAAGGCTATTTCCACAGAGTTTTCTGTAGGGGGGGGGTCTGAGTGGCCCAACACCCCAGGTGGCGGGGCTTATGTACCCACGAGTGGGTGGGGTTTATGTGTGGGAGGACCAGGGGGACTGCAAAGGGGAGGAGGAGAACACATGGTAGATTGACTGACATGGTTTCAGAGCAGGAAGCAGGAAGTGCAGGGGACCTGGTAATGCTGCTGCCATATCACACACAAAATGTAAATATCTTTAAAACTATGCAAAATAAGCAATGACAAAATTGCAAAAATTCTCAGGAGAGCAATTCCAATCAATTTGCCTAAAGTTATTTTTGGACCAGAGTTCCCCTTTAAGAAGAAAAAAGGTTTAGGTGTCAAGTTCAGAAAGGGTTTTTCACTGTGAGAACAGTAAAGCTATGGAATGTTCTTCCAGTGGACGTAGTTATGGCAGGTTCATTGGTCAGTTTAAATAAAAAGCTAGATGAGTTTCTGCAAACAAGGAATGTTGCAAGTTACTGGTATTGATTCATAAAGTAGAGTTGATCCAGGGAAACTTGGAGTCAGGAAGGAATTTTTTCCCCCTTCATAAATTTGGTGGGTTTTTTTTTTGCCTTCCTCTGGATCAACAGATAGGCAGGAAATGAGGATATTGCTAGATGGGTTGGACTGGATGGACATGTCTTTATTCAACCTCAAATACTATACTATTATACTAAAGCTAGCAAGATATGTATTGTATAACAATATCTGCTAATAACCATATAATAACCTTGTAATATAATAACCAAAATATAAACCTAGTAATATAATAACCATATAATAACCTAGTAATAATAACCATATATAACCTGTCATATGATAACCCAGTAATATAATAACCATATAATACCACATAGTCCGAGCCGAACTAACCCTCGAATGTACCATTCGCAAACCCAGGAAGGTGTGTTCGTTCGATAATCCGTTCACTAACACAGGAAGGTTGTTCGTTGTTTGATAATCCTCAAATTACGTTTGCTAACACAGGTAGGTTTCGTTCGCTCGTTAGATAATCCTCGAATGTATTGTTGAATGTAGTTTGCACAAAACCCGACAATTGCCTGCCGACTTCATGAAGTGTTTTGTGACAATTGCATGTTCCCCAGACCATTTCCCAGGTGTCACAGCCATTAGAGTAGGTTACTTCTGTTAGTTTAGCTGTAAATCACTCGGACATTTCGAACTATCACTCTCCCATAGACTTGAATGGGTCCAAAATTTAACTTTTGAACTTTCCGAAAGTTCGAAAATGGAACGAAACTCTGTTTCTGGTTGGTATAGGGATACTATATAATATCGAGAATTACTGGTATTAATACATATACTGTATTTCTGGTGGTACAGGGATACTATATAATATGAGCATTACTAGTATTAATACATATACTGTAGTTCTGGTTGGTACAGGGATACTATATAATATTGAGAATTACTGCTATTAATACATATACTGTAGTTCTGGTTGATCCAGGGATACTTTCCGATTGCCATTTAGATTTAGGAAGGAATTTCCCCTCCCTTTTCAGCTGTTTCTTTTTTTCCCCTCGGGATCAACTGTTAGGTAGGTTAAAAAGGAAAATGAAATGGTTGGAATTCATGGACATATGTTTTTATTCAACCTCAATTACTATGTGACAATATTAGTATTCAAACATTAAAAATACCATGCACACCAGGCATGCAGTCCTGTGCATTTTATAATGCACAGGACGCATGGACATCATAGTGACGTTTCAGTACATAATATACCTTCTTCAGACAAAAGTGTAACAATAAAACAACATACAAATAACACCTCTTTTTGTCTGAAGAAGGTACATTATGTACTGAAACGTCACTATGATGTCCCTATGTGCCACATGATAAAGTACACAGGACTGACTGTTTGCCTTGGCGGACCATCGCACCCAGCATATACTACTTGTATTGGATTAGGTGTGTGCAGGATTCTCCTATTTTTGGTTCTATGTTACAGTGTTAGGTAACAATACAGAAAGAAATGCTGTGTCATGAAAATCAATAAACTACTTAAAAGTCCATGAGATAACTACATTTCCTGCATTGTATAGCTGTCCAAACTAATGCTAACCAAGGCTCTTTATTACCTCACTTCCCCCATTCTTCCATTTCTAAAGTGCAAGGGTGTCAGCATGAAAGAGGATTAAAACAATGGGAGCCAAGGTAAGACATGAAAAGTGTATGACATTTGTTTGGAACAGGTATGAAACTGATCATGTAGACAGGGTATAGCCACCTTTACCATGAACTGGATACAAAAGTTTTATGTAACTTATTAATGAACCTCTAGTTTATGGATTTACAGGATTCATTGACAGCACTAATTTTACTATAAAGAGTTTTCACTTCTAAAAATATACATAAGTTGGTGTAAGGGTGGTGAGGGGTGTAAAACTATACATACTGTACCTATACCTCACTTCTATATGGTAATTGGTGACATCTAAAAAAACTGATATTATTTATTATTAAACATATTTTGCAGCAACTCTAGGCAAGGCAAATATAATGAAGGCATACTTTAACATGGGAGTGGCTAAAACGTTGGTGGAGCACTGAGCTCAGCACTGTCCATGATACCCCTTGCGGGAACCCTACCTTGAAATCCTGCACTTGCCCCTGGATTATGCTTTAAAGGGACACTAAACTGGTAATTTAATGTACCTTTCATCTTTTATTCACAGTGAGGTAGATCGCTTATTCCCCCTCTCTGTGAATAATAGAACTGGGCGTTGCCTGTTAGCTGGGGACAAGCCGTGAGTGCTGGTAGGAACCCGTAACCTGGGCATTCTATTATTCACAGGGAGGTGAGATAAGCATTCACCTCCCTGTGAATAATACCTTCAAGCTCCCAGAGTCCTTTTCAAATATGGTGCTCCTGGTGTGCCTGACAAAACTGTTGTTCTTGCCCCGCCTAACACATTGACACATCTCCTACCTCGAATCTGGTAAAAATATCACCTGAATCTCCAATTGTGAACAATGAACTTCTATTGTTAAGGGGCCCATACACTGCAGCTTACATGCCAGCATTCCCGTGATGTTTGGACAACCTCCTGGCCCAATTACCTTTCAACTGACATCACAGACCTAATGTCGACCGTACTATCTATTACCCGGTATGGGAACGTGACCAGTAGCTGATTAGTTATGGGGCTGCATTTGCCATATGGTGGTCACCCATGTAAAGGAAATCCTTCACTGTAACAAATAAAGTATTTATTTCTATTTTCCATAAAGATTTAACTCTTTCCTTGCTCGTTCCCACCTAGCCTTTCATATTCTTCCACCAGTATCACCACACCCCTTTGTCTCCAGATTCCAAGCACCCAATAGTGCCTGCATGTGCCTGTACAAACCTGCCACTATGTCAGCATCAACCCCTTTAATGAGAAGAATCTACTGCCTGCCTCTCTAAAATGTACATTTCCTTGTATGAACTTCCTGCTGTAGTGTAACATTCCACTCATTTAAAATAAAGGGAGAGGTCAGATTACGCCAGTGTCTATACCACTCACACACACCACTTGAGAACAAATGAAGAGCTGTAAGATATTGGTTCCAAATACAGGATAAGCTGTAACATGACCTAAAAAGTTCATCCTGTATCATTGAATATCAGCCTATTAAATCAATTCAATAGAAACATTCCAAAACAAAGTATGTGCATACACCAGAACACCCATATGAATGGGGATGATAACTAGGACTTCTCATTTATTTCTAAAGGGGTTTGCACTTTGTGCTCCTAGCATACCTCAATCTAGTAAGTCATGGAACACATGGAATTCCATTAAGGGGAACTTAGCAGACATACGTATGCCTTAAAAAAATAGAGAATTTTTCTCATTTTAATAACCATAATTTGCCTATCCATGCATAAATAAATGCTTCCAAAGTACTGACTTGCAGGACCCCTAACAGTGTTCATTATGGTCTCAGTCCTGGTGTGATTAGTTGTCAGTAGAGAACTGAGCATGTGTGACCCATCTAATAGCCAATCAGTAGAAATTACTGTTAGGAACATACAAAGAAGTGGTGCATCCTGGGAAAAAAGCTAGGCAAAAGCTAGGACACAGTTCAATATTGAGGGCGCTATTCAAAGATTTTTTCTTGAAAAAGACTGGGATCTATGAGCCATAGAGCAATAAGTTGTTACCAGTCTAGTTCCCTGTAGCCTGTCTGTTTACATACAATATAACATCTTGGCTGAGTTTACCAATCGACTATTCCAAGAGGTGGTTGGGGAAGTTTCAGATGGGGCCCTAGGGGAGACTTGCTTAAGGCATCAAAAGGGCCAGAACTGGTCCTACCTGGGAACAGGACTGTTGAATAACCTGGAATGGAAGCTCACTACTGACTACTGCAAAGCATAGCAAAGGGTATTATATTAATAGATTTCTGAAAAATAAAGAATAACTTGGTTTGTATAGATTTATTTTATCCTCACTGAACTTCCCCATTAAAGCAATAACTGGACAGGGCTGTGCTTCCATTACACCAATTGTCAATGTCTTTAAAACTGTCCAAGTAGTGTGAGACATGAATTTATTTTCCATACCCGGACTTTGCTGATGGGATGTCGGAAACACTTGTGGCTCCAGTTTCACTCAAAGTGATGGCATAAAAACTGCCCCTTGTTAAGTAGGTCATTGGCCCTTCTCCTTGCTTCTGGCGTAGAGATTTTGTAGCTTCTAATGTATACTGGAAGGTGCTGCTGAAGGCATTGAAAAACACAATACAGTTAATATCTATCTGCCATCTCCCGGCCTATCTTGTTAACTTCACAAAAGGCTTTAAAGCAATAACTTGCATTGTGCACGTAACATTGCAGATACTCAAGCTATTGTTCCCATACTGTAAATACTTTTATTGCCTACACTGTTTGGGAAAGCTATTTATTTGGTCGCATGGTTTCCATGACAATGATTCAGTTTAGACCTTAGGCTGGGTACACACTGAGGGCTATTGTCTTGATCGACCACTTGCTAAGAGCGAGCGCTTGGCCGGGACAAAATCTGTCGGTTGCGGCAAATTCGGTCTTGGCCGAAAATGCGAACGATCGATCAAGCATTCCATTGGGAAACCGCACGATTGATTGTAATCTTCCGACATGTCGGAAAATTACAGCAAGTGTTTCCCGACGAACAATGATCGAGGTCGGTCATGGCCTCCCGCCCCATTACCAGCCAATATTTTCGGCCGTGAATCACGGCTATAAAACAGTTGGGGCTCATTCACACTAGACACTGACAAAATGGACCACAACAGACAGGCAGTTTGTGTTCCGTTTGGACAGTGAGTAGCGGTCGGTTTTTCAGTATATTTTTTAGGAAACGAGTCAGCGGACAGGAATGCGTGCATGCAGCGGTGCACTTTATTTTAATGGGCTGAGTCAATCCAATCTCTTAATTAAGTACCGCAGTGGATGTTTCTGTCCGGAAACTGACAAAAAGGGTCTAGTGTGAATCAAGCCTTAGCTTTCAATAATCCACGTCAGATAAATGAAAGCCTCAGTGTATTTGGCTGTGGTTATTTACATGTAGCTTATGAACATTCAGACTCCATTTCATGCCCCCCATGAATACACCATCCAATTTTTGTGGCCCAACTGACTGGTACATGGGAAATCAGTCAGTCGGTCCGAAAATTGAAAGTGTATATCCAGACTTAGATTTCACTTACTAACCCAAATTTGAATATTAAAGCCCAGGAGGCACCTAAGGGATTTTTACTTATTTTCATCAAATAATTACCGTATATACTCGAGTATAAGCCGAGATTTTAAGGTTTTAAAATTAGCTTGAAACTAACATCGTTTATACTCGGGTCAAGTTCTAATTTAGCTCCAAATGCTGCAATTGCGGATAGTAACCAGCAGGTTAAAAAAGCTCCTTCACCTGCATAGAAAGTTACAGGAGCTGATCTGCCTTTACACTCCTTTTGCTTCCTGTAGTCAGGCTGCTGGACTCACTCAGCACTGTCACTGCTCATCTGGAAACTACAACTCTCAGGTGACATTTTAACTATTGGGGTCAGAGAGTCCTTTACTATATGGGGGTCGAGTGCCCTTACGATATGTGGGTCAGAGTGGCCTTTACTATATGGGGGTCAGTAGAATGTAAATGATGGTAAGCTTAATTAAATGTTTATTGAACCTTGCCTCTCCATGTTTAGAAACTACAACTCCCAGCAAACAAAAGCATGCAGTTGCCAAGGAATTGGGGGGGTACTGGTACTGGATTTGGCTATTACTGTATGGGATTAATGTATGGGAATTCTGCTGTCCATTTAAAGGGCAACGTAAGCCACAAAACAATACTGAATCAGAAGGTAGTAGTGGTGATAATTTCTACCCTTGGCTTATACTCAAGTCAATCAGTTTTACTAATTTTCAGGTAAAAATAGGTACCTCGGCTTATACTCGGATCGATTTATACTCGAGTATATACAGTATTCATTTAAATATTTAAAGGATATATGTAATTAATTCTTAATAGAAACACACATGTAAGCCTATTTAGGTATGGACGGGTTGTATGATAGTGTAACAGAATGTGTGTATACAGGTCTGGATTTAGTAAAACTGTGTCTGGGCCATAATTGGAAGAAAGTGGTTTCCATACCATCTATTGGGCCTTCATAGCATTGCAAGAGCTGGAAGTGATGTGTAGAGCTGCCATCAACAATAGAAAAAAAACACACAAGTTTCCTTTGCGAGGCTCATTTGCATATTAAAGCAGAAAGCCAAATTATCTCTCACTCCATTAGGTGATGCCAGCTATGTCTCACGTTCATGGAAAGAATACAAACCTACCTTGCTGCTGAATCGTACAGGAAGTCATCTGCTCCTATGAAGAACTGCGGTATTTCTGAGAACACAAAACAACACATAAAAACTTTGTGACACTTACTTGTACTGTTTTATCCTGTATGAAAACGTGAAGATGAAGAGACGATTATTAAAGACAGAGAAGAAAGAAGTCTCCAAATCATCTATTAAGGCATTTTCAGTTTTTATAGAATACGTTGAGAACGCTAAAGAGAATTTTTTTCTAGAATAGAAAGCAGAATGAGAAGGATGCAGGAGTTTGGTACACACAAAGTTTCCATGGTGGCGCCATGTGTCACCAAGATATTAGAATGGACATTCACTCTGCCTCCTTAAAGGTTTCATTATAAGTGCTGTCTGGAGTGCTTCGTTGGTCATCCTTCAGGTTAGTCGGAATGTGCACTAATATTATGTACTCATAATGTGTCTGCTCAAAGATTACTCCCTGGGTTCTTCATTGTCACCTCGGTAGGGAACTGTTGGGGCCATAAATACAGGTGTGAACTCTTCAGCTTTTACCACAGTTGCCCCAGAGAACCGGCGCAGGCTGTGGGCTTTCAGACAAGCTGCTGCTGTACTGTTCTCGTGATGTCTCCACCACTTCTGTGTTGAGTGAGAGATTGACAGGCACAGTTTTCAAAACCTGCACCCGGTTTTTCTACTGTGCTCAAGTTGCTAGGAGTTTCATTTGACGAAACACATGTTCTGAAAGAAATAATATGAAATGTTTAAATGGGAGCAAACAGCCAAAAATATGGACTGCCTAACCTTATGAAATACCTCCTACAATATGGCTTAATTATCCAGCGCTCTTGTTATTTACCAGAGGCAACGTAGGGTCCTACTAGGTCCGGGAAACTTCACAGAGCACAGATCTTTATCATTTAAATAATAAGGGTCCCAAATAATATCATTACCTAGGGCCACATTCAGTCTTAGCCCAGCTGGCTTTAAAAACTGTACACACATCGATAGGACATCCTACGCACCCTACGTTGATCCGCCATAATGGACTGACGAATGATGCTCGAGGGAACTTATACACACGTGTGATTATCACCCGAAACAGCCATTTGTCACAATGTGCACGCACTTGGGGGTCGGGGTCCAATCGTACGTGTGTACGAGGCTTTACAGTGTCAGTACTATAGTTTAACATTTCTTTATTCATTCAGCATGAAAACTGAGACAGATCTTGTCATTTGCCTATTATCTGTAAGTTGACTAGCTTCTAGGTGTTTTATGAGTTTCCTTATCATAATCCCAGTTATGAGACGACGGTATAAATGGTAATTGCCATATCGTATCAATCAAAATCTCAAACCCTTAGATAGCCAATAAACTGTACTATACTGGTAATCAAAACTATAATAATATTATAATGGAATAACTGGCACATTTTCCCAAACCATAAATTTATTTTGCATATTCATTTGTTTTGTTGCATATTGCCAAGAAAAACTCTTTATAAAAACGTTTCTATTCTGATCCTAGATATGAATAAAATGTGTTACTTGACCTTTGATTGTAAATAATTGACAGATAGATGGTTTAAAAATCTCCCTGGAAGCCGCCAATAGGAAGAGAAGAGAGAATTCTACTGGTGCTACTCCCTCTCCTGGTATGTCCCTGCAACTTTCACTTTAGGGTTTTTAAAAACTCATGGAAATGTTGCCTAATTGATCCAAGTGCATTATGTTTCCAGGATTCTATTAACTGGTGAATATGTGACCTGGGGGGAACAAGACTACATTACCTTTTATCTTGGTCTTCATGGGCATCATTAATTTATTCAGGGAGAGCAGCCTTTTCTCTCTCGGAACTGGAAACAGTAAAGGATTCTAAGTGCTGGATATAGAGAACTCTTCATTAGCAGAATTAAAGTCCAACAATAATTCATTTACCGTACAGGCTATTTCCTCGTTGTAATTCTAGTGTAAAAAATGCTTATTTACATTGATTTCAATGCAGCCAAACCCCATGGGCCGCAATCGATCCGGGGAAATATGGCTCTTGGTATTACCCCCAGCACAACTTATGTGTCGGGACTGAAGATTTCCCCCCAATCCCTATACTTTAAGTACAGGGAGACGACTACCGCCAAGGTAGATTTTCAGGCATTTCTGAATGATCCTGAGGCCGGCTTGACAATCAGTAGTGTAAATCTAGGTCTGATTATCAACGATGCCCGACCGATTGTCCATACACAAACCAATACTTGCCCAGTACAACGTTCACTGGGCAGTGGATCATGCAGGGATTATGACCTCCCTATTCTCTGTACAGAGTAAAATCATCAGGCGACTACATTGAGATACATTAGTGTCCCCTTATACTTTGGAAGCCATATGACATCTATTTCATAGAGGATTTAGCTGTTTTCATATCCATACAGATGGCCAATAATTACCAAACCTGTGTGGATGAAACAGGTTTATGCCATGTATCTCTCATGTGAATGGCCGGCTAAACACAGCTTCTTCATGGTAGAGGTTAAATAGTAGTAATGGCTCCATTTAGCACCATAGCTTGTCTTACTTATTACAAATGGAAAATATTTTCCCAAGGCATAACCCTAATTCATTCTAAGTACAAGACTTGGATAAGGGGAATAAAACAAAGAGCTTTGGAATCCCAATATGCTGCAACCTATCAGAAACGCTTGTGGGCCCACAGAGACCATTTAGAGAAGAATTCAAATTTACTTCTTCTTTCATTTTTTTTCTAACAATAGAAATGGATATGTTCACACTGGTTTCCTACCTGTAATAATCATACAAAAGCCAAGAGCTGCCGCACTGTCCTCGCACCATTAATGCTCATCATTGCCTTTGTTGCTGCGGTCAAGGGATTTTCCCAAGTAAGATTTCCAGGCTTCATCCTCACTTGTGTAGGCCCC
>JAACNH010002520.1:0-2500 GCA_019447015.1 Hymenochirus boettgeri
GCGTTGTCTGGACAATGTATTGTCGTTGTCTATGGACAATGTGTTGTCGTTGTGCTAAAGTGGAGCCATTGTAGTGGAGTTGTATGTGACAATGTAGTTGTAGTTGTCTATGTGATCATTTAGTGTGGTTGTCTATGGACACTGTCGTTGAGTTGTCTATGAACAATGGTGTGTAGTTGTAGTTGGCTATTGACAATGTAGTTGTAGTTGTCTATGGACCCTGTAGTTGTAGTTGTGCTATATGTATGAGACAAGTAGTTGAAGATGTCTATTGACACTGTAAGTTGGAGTTGTCATTGTTGCAGTGTTGTAGTTGTTATGTATTGTGTGGGCTATGTGACAATTTGTTTGTTGTTATGTGAACAAATGAGTTGTAGTTGGCTATGTGACAATGTAGTGTAGTTGTCTATGTGACATGTAGTTGTAGTTGTCTATGTGACAAGTAGTTGTAGTTGGCTTAGTGAAATGTAAGGTGTAGTTGGTTCTATGGGACAATGTAGTGGTAGTTGTCTAGTGACAATGTAGTTGAGTTGGTCTATGTGACAATGTAGTTGAAGTTGTCTATGGACAATGTAGGTTTGTAGGGTTGTCTTGTGACAATTGAGTTGTAGTGTCATGTGACAATGTGGTTGTAGTTGGCTATGTGACAATGTAGTGTGAGTTGTCTATGTGACAATGTAGTTGTAGTTGGTTCTATGTGACCAATGTAAGGGTTAGTTGTCATTGTGACAATGTAGTGTGTTGTCTATGTGACACATGTAGTGTGTAGTTGTCTATGTGGACAATGTAGTTGTAGTTGTCTATGTACACTGGTAGGTGAGTTGTCTATGTGACATGTAGTTGAGTGTTGATATGTGACAATGTAGTTGTGTGTATGTGCAATGTAGTGTTGTAGTGTCTATGTGACAATGTAGTTGTAGTTGTACTATGTGACAATGTAGTTGAGTTGTCTATGATGTGACAATGTAGTGTAGTTGTCTGGCTAGCTGGTTGACCATGTAGTTGATAGTTGTCATGTAGTGCATGCTAGTTGTGTTGTCTAGTTGTCTATGTGACACATGTAAGTTGTGTGTCTGTGCCATGTCGTTGTCGTGTCTTGTGTGTGTTGGTTGCTATGTGACATGTAGTTGTGTTGTCATGTGACAATGTAGTTGTGTTGTCTCAGTGCCTGTGTTGGTTGTCTATGTGACCCTGTGTGTGTTGTCTGTGCAATGTGTTGTAGTGTCTCTGTGACCCTGTAGTTTCGTAGTTGTCCTGTGACAATGTAGTTGTGTTGTCTATGTGCAGTATGTAGTTGTGTCTGTGACCCCGGAGTTGTTTTGTCTATGTGCACTGTAGTTGTGTGGTATCTGTTGCCTAGTCACGTGGTTGATCCTGTGATGTCGTTTCGTTGTTCTGTGACACTGTCGTTGTGTTTTGTGACCTGTAGTGGGCTCTGTGCCCAAATGTCGTGTAGTTGTCATGGTGACAACTGTGTGTGTGGTCTCTGTGGCCCGTGGCCAGTTGCCGTTGTCTCTGTGCCCCCCTGTGTTGTAGTTGTTATTTGCCATGTCGTGCCGTGTCTATGTGGCCCACTGTAGTTGTGTTGCCTGTGCCCCTGTCGTGTCGTGGTCTCTGTGCACACTGTTGTAGTTGGTTGTCTATGTGACCGTTGTAGTTGACCGTGCTCATGTGACCATGTCGTTGTAGTTTTCTCCCTGCCGTTGTCATGTAGTGTCGTTGTTTCTGTGGACCCCTGTCGTTGTCAGTTGTCTCTGTGCCCCCGTGTCGTTGTCGTTGTATCTGTGTCTTCCCCCAACTAGGACTTGAACCCAAGTCGTCTTGAAGAACAGTTTCGCTAGATCTCCTACCGACATGAGAATCACTCTCACTTCCAGCCAACGCATTAGTACACGACTAACTGTGGACACATCAAAAGTCCCCCGGCAATACCACCCCCTTACGGCCTACCACCGCCCGGGGTTCAGGGAGATGATTCGCTATGGCTCCGCAAAAGCCAGAGGGCTACGAAGGTGGAGTAGCCGACGTGCATCCCTACTCCGTGCGTGGTGACCATCCATCTGGACGAAGCACGTTCCGTGCAAGAATAGCTTGATTTTTCATTGATGAGGGAACCGACCAAAACACAGCCACACAAGCCAAAAACTCCCAACGAAATACATAGAGCACCAAAGAAACCACAAGACGCGCACCCATTAACTCGACGAAAAGTATAAAGGACCCTCAACGAACCCACGAGTAGAAAAAAAGTACACTGCATCTTCGCGAGTAACCCATGAAGACCTTTGACGATGTAAAATGCTTACCCTAATGTGGACAACAAGGAAACTGACGAGGTACGCCAGAGAGGTCCGATTAACCAGAGAGGCCCTTTAAGATGAAAAACTAAAGGAAACCAACGCACTAAATTAGAAAAAAGGTAGCCGGGGCAGGCGTACTACCGCACACACCCAACGATCCCCCCCCCAAACACTGTCTATCTATCTATCTATCATCTATC
>JAACNH010002520.1:7500-10000 GCA_019447015.1 Hymenochirus boettgeri
GTATCTATCCTCTATCTATCTCAGTCTGACATGCCGTTACATAGTGTACCCCAATATTTACTGTGTATATATCTATCTATCTCAGTCTGTGACATGCTGTTACAGAGTGTACCCCAATATTTACTGTGTATCTATCCTCTATCTATCTCAGTCTGTGACATGCCATTACATAGTGTACCCCAATATTTACTGTGTATCTATCCTCTATCTATCTCAGTCTGTGACATGCCGTTACATAGTGTGCCCCAATATTTACTGTGTATGTATCCTCTATCTATCTCAGTCTGTGACATGCCGTTACATAGTGTACCCCAATATTTACTGTGTATCTATCCTCTATCTATCTCAGTCTGTGACATGCCGTTACATAGTGTATACCCCCATATTACTGTGTATCTATCCTCTACTATCTCAGTCTGTGACAAGCCGTTACATAGTGTACCCCCAATATTTACTGTGTATCTATCCTCTATCTATCTCAGTCTGTGACATGCCGTTACATAGTGTACCCCAATATTTACTGTGTATCTATCCTCTATCTATCTCAGTCTTACATGCCGTTACATAGTGTACCCCAATATTTACTGTGTATCTATCTATCTCAGTCGTGACATGCCGTTACATAGTGTACCCCAATATTTACTGTGTATATATCATCTATCTATCTCAGTCTGTACATGCCGTTACATAGTGTACCCCAATATTTACTGTGTATCTATCTCTATCTCAGTCTGTGTGACATGCCGTACATAGTGTTACCCTAATATTTACTGGTATATATCTATCTATCTCAGTCTGTGACATGCCGTTACATAGTGTACCCCAATATTTACTGTGTATATATCTATATCTCAGTCTGTGACATGCCGTTACATAGTGTACCCCAATATTACTGTGTATATATCATCTATCTATCTCAGTCTGTGACATGCCATTACATAGTGTGCACCAATATTTACTGTTATTATCATCTATCTATCTCAGTCTGTGACATGCCGTTACATAGTGTACCCCAATATTTACTGTGTATCTACCTCTATCTATCTCAGTCTGACATGCCGTTACATGTGTACCCCAATATTTACTGCGTATATAATCTATCAATCTATCTCAGTCTGTGACATGCCGTTACATAGTGTACCCCAATATTTACTGTGTATCTATCCTCTATCTATCTCAGTCTGTGACAAGCCGTTACATAGTGTACCCCAATATTTACTGTGTATCTATCCTCTATCTATCTCAGTCTGTGACATGCCGTTACTAGTGTACCCCAATATTTACTGTGTATCTATCCTCTATCTATCTCAGTCTGTGACATGCCGTTACATAGTGTGCCCCAATATTTACTGTGTATCTATCCTCTATCTATCTCAGTCTGACATGCCTTACATTGTACCCTAATATTTACTGGTATATATCATCTATCTCAGTCTGTGACATGCCGTTACATAGTGTACCCCAATTTTACTGTGTATCTATCCTCTATCTATCTCAGTCTGACATGCCGTTACATAGTGCCCCAATATTACTGTGTATATATCTATCTATCTCAGTCTGTGACATGCCGTTACAGAGTGTACCCCAATATTACTGTGTATCTATCCTCTATCTATCTCAGTCTGGGACATGCCATTACATAGTTGTACCCCAATATTTACTGTGTATCTATCCTCTATCTATCTCAGTCTGTGACATGCCGTTACATGTGTGCCCCAATATTTACTGTGTATGTATCCTCTATCTATCTCGTCTGTGACATGCCGTTACATAGTGTACCCCAATATTACTGTGTATCTATCCTCTATCTATCTCAGTCTGTGACATGCCGTTACATAGTGTACCCCATATTACATGTGTATCTATCCTCTATCTATCTCAGTCTGTGGACATGCCGTTACATAGTGTACCCCAATATTTACTGGTGTATATATCATCTATCTATCTCAGTCTGTGACATCCGTTACATGGGTGCCCCCATATTTACTGTGGATTCTCTCCTCTCCCAGCAGGATATAGAGTTTTCTCTCTCCATCTAAGCAGTTCTAAGTCTGGGATAAAGTTCAACATCATCTTGAAATGGGGGTCCGTATGAAATGGGGGTCCCGTATTGCTTTGTATTTGGGGCAGTGTTAGAAGGAAATGGGTCTCATCTTCTAAGGTTCCTGGTCACAGTGCTGGCACAGTCTGTTCTCTCTTGGTTTATATGTCTGTCTGTGTCGGCCAGATTGATTTTTAGGCTGTGTGCACTCAATCTGTAAAACTCAGGACTTGTCTCTCTTTAGGGTTTGTGATATTCTCCAGGTAGGGGCCAGTTTTGGTCTCTGTCCAGTGCCTGGTATATAGTTAGTTTCCTGGGACTTTATTTCTTTTCTTCCATTCATCCAAGTAATCCAATTGGCTCTTGGTTATGGCGCTGTGATGGAGGTTTGACATTCTCTGTGGACGTGGGTTTGATTTAGTAGGGAGCTGATGAGTTGTGTCAGTGCACATGGCTTTT